>MU684005.1:44157-63165 GCA_026770625.1 Nicotiana glauca
AATCGGCAATAAGCCCCAAGTATGGCAATGAGCCCAAGTCATAATGATAACAACAAATCATTTGCAAATACACGATAAAAAAACCAACAACCGGCACGGACCAAGTCACGATCCCCAACGGTGCTCTACCCCACGCTCAGGTCCAGCGTGCAAGTCACCACAACACAGCACTAAGATATGCAAATCCGGGATTTCAAACCCTCATGATATCATTCCCAAGTATTACTCACCTCGAACCGGTGGAATTCCTCGCTCGCGACGCCTTTACCCCTCAAATTGGCCTCCATGCGCGTCGAATCTAACCAAAACCAGAGCGAATACATTATAATATGCAAATGGGACATTACCCAATCGAAAACAATAGAAAAATATCAAAATTCACAAAATTTGCAAAACCCGAGCCCTGGGCCCACGTCTCGAAAAATTATAAAATTCACATTACCGAAATCCTCGTCTCGCCACGATTCTGTTCATACCAAGAACACCCAAATCGGACCACAAATGGCCCTCTCAAATCCCAAATTTAGAATTTTTACTTCAAGCGCTATATTTTCATGAATTCCATGGATGATTTTTCAATAAAAACATGTATTTAACTCATAAGACTTACCTCCAATCGATTCCCAGTCAAAACCTTCTTACTTCCCGTCAAAATGCTCCCAAGATGCTCAAAAATGGTGAGAAATGGGTTTGGTTCACGGATGAAATATTTTTAAGCATTCTGTCCCAGATGCGAAATAACCTTATGCGATCGCATCACTACCACTGCGATCGCATAGCACAAAAATCCAGCCTCCCCAATTTCTCTTATGCGATCGCACTAACATCCCCGCGTTCGCATAGAATAAAACACTGCCAGGGACCCCAAGCCCAAATTGCACTACGCGATCGCAACCCCCGGAATGCGAACGCACTGACCAAAATTCCACACCTATGCGATCGCACAGCCCTTTACGCGATCGCATAGAGCCAATCTTTGACCCCTCCAAAACCTTCTATGCGATCGCATGAAGCACTTCCCGATCGCATAGAACAAAAGTTCTCTGCAATTTTTCTGCTGCAATTTCCAACTCAATAATTCCCGTTAGCCATCCGAAATCACCCCAAGGCCCTCGGGACCTCAACCAAAAACACAGACATGATCTAGCACTTCATTCAAACTTGCTCGAATCATCAAAAATGCTAACGTCAACATCAAAATCCTCAATTATGGTCAAATCAAAGCCTAAATTTTCTTAAAACTTCTGAATTACATATTCGATCAAAAACCCGACCAAACGACGTCCGAATGACCTAAAAATTTGCAGACATCTCCAAAATCACCTAATGAAGCTACTGCAACTCTCGGAATTCTATTTCGACTCCCGGATCAAAATATCACCTATCAACTGGAAATTGCCAAAATACTAACTTCGCCAAAATAGGCTAACTTCTTCACCGGACCTCCAAAATTACTTCTGATTGCGCTCCTAAGCCTTAAATCATCACCCGAAGTTAACCGAATCATCGGAATTCAATTCCGAGCCCTCTAACTCACAAGTCAATATCCGATTGACTTTTCCAATTTAAGTCTTCTTAAAAGAGACTAAGTGTCTCATTTCTTATCAAAATTACTCCAATTAAATTCTAACGCACTCAATACCGATAATGAAACATAAAGCAATACAAATAGGGGGAAATGGGGTGGTAACTCATGTGACGGCGGGCCGGGTCATCACATTTGATCACGCGAATAAATCCGTAGGATGGTTTTGAGGTTGTGTGTATATTTGGTTTGCAGCCCCGAGGGCTCGGGTGAGTTTTGGATTGGCCACGGGATGTATTTTTTAGCTTAAAAATTAGCTGCTATGAACTCACATGTAGGCTTCGCATGCAGTCTCACAAATGCGAAGGCTGCCTCGCAAATGCAAAACAGCCCAGACCTGCTCCTTCATTGCAAATTTGAGAATTTACTTCGCAAATACGAAAGCTTCCATGTTGGCCAAGGATCGCAAATGCGATCAATATGTCGCAAATGCGACCATTGCAAATGCGACGGTCCGAAATTTTTGAAGGGTTTGCAAATGTGAACAAAGCTTCGCAATTCCCATATCAGCAGAGGTCGGGGTTCGCAATTGCGAACCCTTGTTCATATTTCCCATAACTGAGACCTGCATTTTTTTATACTTAATCGATTTTGAACCATTTTTAATATCTTTTCAAAACACAAACTCCTTTGGGCGATTTTCCAAGAACAAGTCTTCTTCTAAATCGATTGCAAGTTAGTTTTTACTCATTTCTTTCAATCATTAACATCTTTTAACATGATTTTAACCTAAAATCAAAGATTTTCATGGGGCAAATTGGGTGTTTTGGGCAGAACCTAGATTTTTCAAAAATAGGATTTGGACCTCAATTTGAGGTCCGATTTCAAAATAAATTATATATTTGAGTTCGTGGGGGAACGGTAATCGGGTTTTGACCATGTGGGCCCGGGGGCATTTTTTACTTTTTGGGTAAAACTTTGGAAAACTCATTTTCATGCATTGGGGTTGATTCATTTAGCGTTTATTGATGTAATTAAGTAATTTTTGATTAGATACAAGCGAATTGGCGGTGGAAGCAAGGGGTAAATTTATAATTGATACTTGAGTTGTGGTCAAGGCATCGAGGTAAGTGTTTGGTCTAACCTTAGCTTGAGGTATTAGGAGTTGAGTCTTATTTGCTATGTGTTAATTGTTGAGTACGACGTATAGGCATGGTGACGAGTATCTATACGTTGGTGTCTAGCATGACCGTGAGTTTTAAATTGTGAATATCTTGATTTCTTTATATCTTTCATGCATTGGTGATAATTCCTATTTGTTGTGAAAAGCTTGTGGAAGGAAATTGTGACCTTTGAACATCGAGGAGCATTGGCTCAAGTTATATTACAAATTATGAAAGTATATGAGATGATTGAACCCTTTGGAGTATTGGCCCAAGCGGTAAAGTGAGTTATGAAATAAAAGCAAAAGAAAGAGAAAGAGTTATTAAATTATTCTCTTGCCGGGATATTGTTGCTTTGTGGATTATCTCCCTTGCCGGGATGTTGAGATTATTGATGTTGTACCTTTGTCGGGATTTAATTGTTTAAATGTGTTCCTTTGCCGGGATTTCTATTATTATTTTGTTTATTCCCTTGACCCTTTTTTGTGATTTTTGTTTGGGTGAGGAAGAGTGTTAAAGCACGAAGGGTGATGCCATACATTGTTGATATTGTGAGGAAAGAGTGTAAAGCACGAAGGGTGATGCCGTGCCGCACGATGTACCATTCCGTGCCGATTCTATTGACTATATGTGAGGAAAGAGAGTAAAAGCATGAAGGGTGATGCCGTGCACATTTTTATCATATAATTGCTTTGGTGAGGAAAGAGAGTAAAAGCACGAAGGATGATGCCGTGTACGTTTTTATTATATCATTGCATGGTGAGGACGAGAGTAAAAGCACGAAGGGTGATGTCGTGCATTTATTGATTTCTTATTCTTTATTGATGTCTGAGTTATGTTGCTTTCTTCAATACTTGATAACTTTTACTCGGAGTTGTTATCTTCCCCACAGCATGCTCCCCCT
The DNA here is from genome assembly GCA_026770625.1 of Nicotiana glauca. Classification (NCBI taxonomy): domain Eukaryota; kingdom Viridiplantae; phylum Streptophyta; class Magnoliopsida; order Solanales; family Solanaceae; genus Nicotiana; species Nicotiana glauca. The sequence goes on from MU684005.1 coordinate 47,750, forward strand.
CCAATATTGATTGGTTATCTCTGTATCTCTGTTTCCGCTGTGTATATATAACTGCACAAGTTTATGTGGTGGTCTGTTTTAACCTCGTCACTACTTCGCCGAGGTTAGGCTAGGCACTTACCAGCACATAAGGTCAGTTGTGCTAATACTACACTCTGCACTGTATGCAGATCCCGGAGCAATATTTGGTTATCAGCAGTAGATCGAGAGCTATCCTTCAGTCCGAGATTTCGAGGTAGCCCTACTGGCGTCTGCAGGCCCGGCGTATCTTCTATCAGTTTTTATGTTCTATTGACATTTGTACTCGAGACTATGTTCTTTCCTTTCAAACACTTATTTGTAGTAATCCTAGACAGTCCGTGGATGTTGTGACACCAGGTTCTGGTTAGAGGCATGTGTTGGTATTCAGGATATTTTTGTTTTATATTTTATTTAAGACTTCTGCTAAATTTCATATTTCATTGTTATTTAATTATTTATTCCCTGTTAATTTAATTTGTTAAAAAGGAATTTAAAACAAACACAGTTAATGATTTCTAAGATTGTGGCTTGCCTAGCTTCTACGAGTAGGCGCCATCATGACTCCCGAGGGTGGGAATCCGGGTCGTGACAAGTTGGTATTAGAGCCAAGTTACATAGGTCTCACAATTCACGGACAAGCTTAGTAGAGTCTGAGGGACCGGTACGGAGTAGAGCTGTCAATATGGGCTTGGCCTATTGGGTTGGCCCGCCCCAGTCCATGATTTAGCAAGTTTGGGTTAGAATTTTTGAAAGCCATTTAAAAATGAGGCTTTTAAGCCCGACACAAGTAAGCCTGTGGCCCTTGAGGCTTGACTGAGGTTGGGCCGGGCTGGGCTGTGGGCCTAATAAAAATAAAAATATGTATCTAAAATATATAAAATAAAAATTTATATGACAAAAAAAATAAGAAGAGTATCCCAAGATTAAAGTTTTAAGCGCATCATATTAAAAGATCAAAGTCTTGAAATGTTAATTAGTTTTAAAATTTTAATTATTCTTAATATTTAACTAATTCATATTGCAAACGAATTGTAAATGTAGATGAAAGTGAAGATGTTAAAACAATCATCTAACAAGCGGATTCAAATGTGTTTGATGAAGATCGTGTGTTGGATATCCCATAAGCGTCATGGATGTTTTCTTGAATAGTTTGCTTTATGTTTTGACTTTTAGTTAATGAAATGATCTTGTCTTTTATTTTTCTAATGTTTATTGTAATATATTGGAACAATATAAAAAGTTACGTATTAAGTTTTGTGAAATTTTTTCAATAAGATTTTTTTAAGTTTTAAATAATTATCTTTTTTTGTTAAAACTTAAAGAAAAATATAAAATTATATTTTTTAAAAATGATGGGCCGACCCGTGGGGGCCTGCAGCCCACGTAGGTCCGGGGTGGGCTGATCATTATAAGGCCCATAAAAATGATGGACTAGCCCAGCCCAGCCCGTCAATTGCTTAAGCCTACGTGGGCTGGGCTGGGCTAGCCCGACCCCGCCCATATTGACAGCTCTGGTATGGAGACGTCTGTATTTATCCCCCATAGGCTACAGAGTTAGGAAAAGTTTTACATTTTTTATTTATTGTCGTGCGGTTTGGTGTCTCAATGCTAATTGAATTTCTAATCTGTTTTTTCGCAGATGGCGAGAACACGCTTCCTCAAATACCGATTAGCAGTCCGATCCCCCAGCAGCTCCCATGAGGAGTGGAGGGCGAGGATGAGGCCATGCTAGAGGCCGAGATAGGGGCAGAGCTCAGCCCGGGGCAGCAGCACCCGTAGCGGAGCCTCAGGTCAATTTTGATGACGAGGTTCCAGCCCCACCAGTTCCGATAGGCCCAGATCAGGTCCCAGAGGGGTTTATTGCCACCCCAGTTCTTCAGGATGCTCTGGTCCGTCTAGTGGGCCTTATGGAGAGCGTCACCAGAGTAGGTTTACTTCTTGTAGCGCTAGCCATTTCTCAGGCTGGAGGAGGAGCCCAAACTCCTGCTACTCGCACTCTAGAGCAGGAAGCTCCCTAGATTCAGACTCCAGTAGTTCAGCCAGTTGGAGTAGCTCAGTCGGGTGTGGTAGCCCAGGCCGGTGATGGAGCAGCTATGTCTGCCGATGCTTTGTGGAGATTGGACAGGTTCACCAAGCTCTTCACTACTACCTTCAACGGTGCATCTATTGAGGATCCCCAGGATTATCTGGACAGCTACTACGAGGTTCTTCGGATCATAGGTATTGTTGAGACTAATGGGGTTCATTTCGCTACATTTTTCTTCTCTGGATCCGCTAAGACTTGGTGGAGGGATTATTGCCTAGCTAGACCAGCAGGATCGCCGGCCTTGACCTAGGAATAGTTCACGCAGCTATTTCTGAGAAGTTTCTCCCTATTACGCAACGAGAGGCCTATCGGAGGCAGTTCAAGCATTTCTAGCAGGGATCCATGACAGTCACCTAGTACGAGACCAGGTTCATTGATTTGGCTCGCCATGCTCTTATTATACTTCCTACTGAGAGGGATAGAGTGAGATGGTTTATTGATGGAATCATCCAACCGATTCATCTTCATATGGCCAAAGAGGCTGAGAGTGAGATATCCTTCCAGGAGGCGGCCAATGTGGCCCAGAGGGTTGAGATGGTATTATCACAGGGGGTGGTCATAGGGCACACAAGAGAGCCCGTCAATCAGGCAAATTCAGTGGTGCCTCATCTGGAGGCAGAGATTCATATGATATGGGCCATCCTCCTAGGCCCTTTCTGTCAACACTCCAGGTTTCTCGTAGTGCTTCAGGTGGCCGTGGTTCTCACACGTACCATTCTGATCAGTAGCCCTACAGTGCACCGCCAGCTCCTACCAGTGTATCGCCGCTTCAGAGTTTCTGGGGTGGTCATTGAGGTCGACCGGGTCAGCAGTCTCATCAGTTGAGGGCTTGTTACACTTGTGGTGACACGGGTCACATTGCTAGGTTTTGCCCTAGAGCACCAAGTAGCTCTCAGCATCAGGGTTCCCGTGCCATGGTTCAGGAACCAGGTGTTCCACAGCCCGCCCAGCCAGCTAGAAGTGGGGGTAGAGGTACTAGAGGTGGAGGTAGAGGTACTAGAGTTGGAGCTTAGGCCGCTAGAGGTGGAGGCCAGCTAGCTACAGGACGTCCAAGAGAGGTAGATCAGAGTGGTGTGTCCAGCTCCGATGTTATGCTCTTCAGGCCAGGCCTGAGGCTGAGGCTTCATATACAGTTATTACAGGTACAGTTCTGGTTTGTGATAGAGATGTTTCAGTGTTATTTGATTCGGGGTCTACGTATTCATATGTGTCATCTTATTTTTCCTTGTACTTGGTCATGCCTAGTAATGCACTGAGTGTTCATATTTATATGTCTACATCGGTGGGTGATTCTATTGTGGTTGATCGAGTCCATCGTTCTTGGATTGTGGTGATTGGGGGTCTTGAGACTAGTGTAGATTTGTTACTTTTAGACATAGTTGACTTCAATATTATATTGGGGATGGACTGGTTATCACCTTACCATGCTATCTTGGACTGTCATGCCAAGACTGTGACCTTAGCTTTACCGGTTATGCCTCATTTAGAGTGGACAGGAACTCCTGATCCTTCCACCCGTAGTGTATCTCTTATGTGAAGGCTCGACGTATGGTCGAGAAGGGGTGTTTAGCCTATTTGGCGTATGTTCGTGATTCTAGTGTTGAGGTTCCCTCTATTGATTTTGTGCCCGTTGTTCATGAGTTCCATGAGGTATTTCCTTCAGACCTGTCGGGTATGCCACCCGACAGGGATATTGACTTCTGTATTGATCTGGTTTCGGGTACTCAACCCATTTCTATCCTGCTATATCGTATGGCGTCGCCTGAGTTGAAAGAGTTAAAGGAGCAGTTGCAAGACTTGCTTTAGAAGGGTTTCATTAGACCTAGTGTTTCGCCTTGGGGTGCGCCGGTGTTATTTGTTAAGAAGAAGGATGGGTCAATGAGAATGTCTATTGATTACCGGCAATTGAACATGGTTACAGTCAAGAAAAAGTATACGCTGCCGAGGAGATTTGTTCGATTAGCTTTAGGGTGCAAACGTATTTTCCAAGATTGACTTGCGATATGGCTACCATCAGTTAAGGATTAGGGCATCCGATGTCCCTAAGACAGCTTTCCGCACTCGGTAGGGGCATTATAAGCTCTTGGTTATGTCATTCAGGTTGACAAATGCCCCAGTAGCTTTTATGGATTTGATGAACCGAGTGTTCATGCCTTATTTAGACTCATTCGTGATCGTCTTCATTGATGATATATTGATATATTCACACATCCAGGAGGAGCACGAGCAGCACCTTAGAGTGGTTCTTCAGAATCTAAGGGATAGTCGGTTATATGGTAAGTTCTCGAAGTGTTAATTCTTGTTGGGTTCAGTTGCATTCTGGGTTATGTTGTATCATCAGAGGGTATTCAGGTGGACCCAAAGAAGATTGAGGCAGTCAAGAATTGGCCTAGACCAGCATCAGCTACAGAGATTCAGAGTTTTTTGGGATTGGCAGGATACTCTCGTCTGTTCGTGGAGGGTTTTTCATCTATTGCAGCCCCGATGACCAGATTGACCAGAAGGGTGCCCAGTTCAGATGGTCAGATGAGTGTGAGGTGAGCTTTCAGAAGCTCAAGACAACTCTAACTACGGCACCGGTGTTAGTTTTGCCCACAAGTTCAGGGCCTTATACATTTTATTGTGATGCTTCCCATCTTGGGCTTGGAGCAGTGTTAATGCATGATGGCAAAGTCATTGCCTATGGTTCGAGGCAGTTGAAGATTCATGAGAAGAACTATCTGGTTCTTGATTTGGAGTTGGCAATCATAGTTCACGCATTGAAGATTTAGAGGCATTATCTGTATGGCGTGGCATGTGAGGTGTTCATGGATCATAAGAGTCTTCAGTATTTGTTCAAGCAAAAGGAGTTGAATTTGAGGTAGAGGAGGTGGTTGGAGTTGTTGAAGGATTATGATATCACCATTTTATATCATCTGGAAAAGGCCAATGTGGTGGACGATGCTTTGACTAGGAAGTCATCCAGTATGGGCAGTCTTGCTTATATTCCGGTCGGTGAGAGGTCGCTTGCTTTGGATGTTCAGGCTTTAGCCAATCAGTTCGTGAGACTGGATGTTTCTGAGCCCAATCGTGTGTTAGCATGCACGGTTGCTCGATCTTCATTATTGGAGCATATCCGTGATCAGCAATATGATAATCCCCATTTGTGTGTCCTTAGAGACACAGTGCAGCGCGGAGATGCCAGGAAGGTTACCTAAGTTGATGATGGAGTTTTGAGATTGCAGGGTCGAGTATGTGTGCCTAATGTTGATGGGCTTCGAGAGTTGATTTTGGAGGAGGCCCACAGCTCCTGGTATTCTATTCATCCGGGCACCGCGAAGATGTAGTACGATTTGCGGCAACATAATTGGTGACGTAGAATGAAGAAGGATATCATAGCATATGTGGCTCGTTGTTTGAATTGTCAGTAGGTTAAGTACGAGCATTAGAGGCCTGGTGGTTTATTTCAGAGGATTAAGCTTCCTGAGTGGAAGTGGGAGCGGATCACTATGGACTTTGTTAATGGACCTTCGCTGACTCGAAAGGAGTTTGACGCAGTATGGGTCATTGTTGATAGGCTAACCGAGTCAACACATTTTATTCCTATGGCAGTCTCCTATTCTTCTGAGAAGTTAGTTGATATCTACATTCGGGAGATTGTTCGCCTTCATGGTGTGCCCGTATCTATCATTTCGGATCGAGGTACGCAGTTTACCTCGCATTTTTGGAGAGCAGTTCAGCGAGACTTGGGCACACTGGTTGAGTTGAGCACAACATTTCATCCCTAGACGGACAGGCAGTTGGAGCGGACTATTCAGATTTTGGATGATATGCTCCGAGCATGTGTCATTGACTTTGGAGGTTCGTGGGATCAGTTCTTGCCTTTAGCGGAGTTTGCCTACAACAACAGCTACCAGTCGAGCATCCAAATGACTCCTTATGAGGCTTTATATGGTAGGCGGTTTTGGTTTCCAGTTGGATAGTTTGAGCCAGGAGAGGCTCGATTGTTGGGTACGGATCTGGTTTAGGAGGCCTTGGACAAGGTCAGAATCATTCAGGATAGGCTTCGTTCAGCTCAGTCCAGGCAAAACAGCTATGCGGCCCGCAAGGTTCGAGATGTGGGTTTTATAGTCGGTGAGCGGGTATTGCTCCAAGTGTCACCTATGAAGGGCGTGTTGAGATTTTGGGAAGAAGGGCAAGCTTAGCCCTAGATTCATTGGTCCATTTGAGATTCTTGATAGAGTGGGAGAGATGGCTTATAGACTTGCATTGCCACCGAGCTTATCAGCTGTGCATCTAGCATTTCATGTGTCCATGCTTAGGAGATATCACGGCGATCCATCCCACGTGTTAGATTTCAGCACTGTCCAGTTGGACAAAGACTTTTCTTATGAGGAGGAGCCGGTAGCTATTCTAGACCGGCAGATTCGTCAATTGAGATCGAAGAGTTTTCCTTCTATTCGTGTTTAGTGGAGAGGTCAGCCTCCTGAGGCATCGACCTGGGAGTCCGAGTCTGATATGTGGAGCTATTATCCCCATCTTTTCCCCGACTCAGGTAATTCCTTCTTTTGTCCGTTCGAGGACAAACGGTTATTTTAGAGGTAAAGAATGTGATGACCCAAATGGTCATCACTTATTTTAAATTAAATTCTATGACTCCGAGGCCTTGAAAACCTCATTTGGAGTCACCTCGATTTGCATGCGCAGTGCGAGCGCATAGCCAAAAAGCTTAAATGAGAAATTGTGCAAAAAATAATAAGTTTTGACTATAAAATAAATCAATTTGACCTTGGTCAACGTTTTGGGTTAACGGACTCGGACCCGTGATTTGACGGTCCCAGAAGGTCCATAGGAAAATATAGGACTTATGTGTATGCCCGGAATCGAATTCTGAGGTCCCAAGCCCGAGAAATGAATTTTTGAAATAAATTGTTTTTTCAAATTGTTTATAAGGTTTTGAAATGAAATTTGATTATAACCTTATGGTATCGGGCCCGTATTTTGGTTTCGAATCTTGGTACATGTCTTATATATGATTTAAGACATTTTTGTGAAATTTGGTGAAAAACGGAATCCATTTGACGTGATTTGGACCTAAATTGGAAAATTTGATGTTTTATGGAGTTTGAAAGAATTCATGGATTTTTAGGTTTAATCCAATGTTTATGATGTAATTTTAGCAATTTTATCGCGTGAATAAGTCTGTAGGATGTTTTTGAGGTTGTGTATATATTTGGTATGGAGCCCCGAGGGCTCGGGTGAGTTTTGGATAGGCCACGGGGGGCATTTTTTGACTTAAAAATTAGTTGGTACGAACTGGCCAGTAGGCTTCACACTGCGAAGGCTGCCTCGTAAATGTGAAACAGACCAGACCTGCTCCTTCATCGCAAATGCAAGAATTTACTTCGCAAATGCGAAAGCTTCCATGTTGGCCAGGGATCGCAAATGCGATCAATATGTCGCAAATGCGACAAAGGTATCGCAAATGAGAAGGTCCGGAATTTTTGAAGGGTTTGCAAATGCGAACAAAGTTTTGCAATTCCCATATCTACAGAGGTCGAGGTTCGCAATTGTGAACCCCTGTTCGTATTTCCCATAACTGAGACATGCATTTTTTTATACTTAGCCGATTTTGAACCATTTTTAACATCTTTTCAAAACACAAACTCCTTTGAGCGATTTTCCAAGAACAAGTCTTCTTCCAAATCGATTGTCAGTTATTTTTTACTCATTTCTTTCAATCATTAACATCTTTTAACATGATTTTAACCTAAAATCAAAGATTTTCATGGGGGAAATTGGGTGTTTTGGGTAGAACCAAGGTTTTTCAAAAATTGGGGATTTAGACCTCAATTTGAGGTCCGATTTCAAAACAAATTATATATTTGAGTTCGTGGGAGAATGGGTAATTGGGTTTTGGTTCGAACCTAGGGTTTTGACCACATGGGCCTGGGGCGATTTTTAACCTTTTGGTTAAAACTTTGAAAAACTCATTTTCATGCATTGGGGTTGATTCATTTAGTGTTTATTGATGTAATTAAGTAATTTATGATTAGATACGAGTGAATTGGCAGTGGAATCAAGGGGTAAAGCTATACTTGAGTTGTTTTCAAGGCATCGAGGTAAGTGTTTGGTCTAACCTTAGATTGAGGGATTAGGAGTTGAATCATATTTGCTATGTGTTAATTGTTGACTACGATGTATAGGCATGGTGATGAGTATCTATATGTTGGTGTCTAGCATGACCGTGAGTCTTTAAATTGTGAATATCTTGATTTCGTTGTATCTTTCATGCATTGGTGATAATTCCTATTTGTTGTGAAAAGCTTGTGGAAGGAAATTCTGACCTTTGAACATCGAGGAGCATTGGCTCAAGTTATATTACAAATTGTGAAAGTATATGAGATGATTGAACCCTTTGGAATATTGGCCCAAGCGGTAAAGTGAGTTATGAAAAAAGCAAAAGAAAGAGAAAGAGTTATTAAATTATTCCCTTGCCGGGATATTGTTGCTTTGTGGATTATCTCTCTTGCCGGGATGTTGAGATTATTGATGTTGTACCCTTGCTCGGATTTAATTGTTTAAATGTGTTCCCTTGCCGGGATTACTATTATTATTTTATTTATTCCCTTGCCCCTTTGTTTGTGATTGTTGTTTGGGTGAGGAAGAGTGTTAAAGCACGAAGGGTGATGCCGTGCATTGTTGATATTGTGAGGAAAGAGCGTAAAGCATGAAGGGTGATGTCGTGTCACACAATGTACCATTCCGTGCCGATTCTATTGACTATATGTGAGGAAAGAGAGTAAAAGCACGAAGGGTGATGTCGTGCACATTTTTATCATATAATTGCTTTGGTGAGGAAAGAGAGTAAAAGCACGAAGGGTGATGTCGTGCACATTTTTATTATATCATTGCTTGGTGAGAATAAGAGTAAAATCATAAAGGGTGATGTCGTGCACTTATTGATTTCTGATTCTTTATTGTTGTCTGTGTTATGTTGCTTTCTTCGTTACTTGATGACTTTTACTCGGAGTTGTTATACTCCCCACAGCATGCTCCCACTCCCATATTGATTGGTTATCTATGTATCTCTGTTTTCGTTTTGTGTATATATATATATAACTGCACAAGTTTATGTGGTGGTCTGGTTTAGCCTCGTCACTACTTCACCGAGTTTAGGCTAGGCACTTACCAGCACATGGGGTCGGTTGTGCTGATACTACACTTTGAAATATGTGCAGATCCCGGAGCAGCATTTGGTCATCAGCAGTAGATCGGGAGCTATCCTTCAGTCCGTGAATCCGAGGTAGCCCTGCTGGCGTCCGCAGGCCCGACGTCTCTTCTATCAATTTTTATGTTCTGTTGTCATTTGTACTCAAGACAGACTATGTTCTTTCCTTTCAAACACTTATTTGTAGTAGTCCTAGACAGTCTGTGGATGTTGAAATACCAAGTTCTGGTTAGAGGCATGTGTTGGTCTTCAGGATATTTTGGTTTTATATTTTATTTAAGACTTCCGCTAAATCTCATATCCCGTTGTTATTTAATTGTTTATTCCCTGTTAATTTAATTGATTAAAAAGGATTAAAAACAAAAAGAGTTAATTATTTCTAAGATCGTGGCTTGCCTAGCTTCTACGAGTAGGTGTCATCACGACTCCCAAGGGTGGGGAATCCGGGTCATGACACTTCAGCATATCAGCTGAATTTTTTTTGAAAAAAACTGTATGACATGATTCATGAATCCAGGGAAAAAAAACTTCAGTTTATTAAGTGCTGAAGTTTAAGAAATGAAGTAAATAACTTAATCATATTGGGCTAAAGTTTTAGCAAATTAATTCAACAAACTTCAGTATGTTTCAGCATTAATTGCATAGTATACAGGAGTAAACATAACAAACACAATTAAAGTAGTAATTATATTGCGTTGGGGGTATATGTTAGTATAATAATTACATTCCTATCTCATGCATGCACGTTTTTCATTAGACAACATTTAAAATTCCTCTTTGCCTTTTCATATATCTTGCAGAAGTTTTTTTTGCCTATATAGGTATGCTATACCTTGTAAGTTTATTCACTCAAACACATATATTTTAGCAGATAAAATACAAATGGGAGAAAAATGGATGTTGTCATCAAGAAAATAATTGACGAAATTAAGCAAGACATCATTGAGGCGTTTGAGTTGAAGCTTGATGAGGTTATAGAGAAGTACGACAGGGAGTTGGAAGAAATCAACAAGCTTGATACGCTTGTGATGTTTGCAAGATTTAATAATCTTGCTAATGAAGACGCTCGTCCATCTGGGAGTAACGACGATGATAATGATGATATGGACTATTAGTTTTTCTTCTTTTCTATAATCCTTTTAGTTGAAGGATTATAATGTTATTTTGTTTTTTATATAATTTAATTTATCTATTTTAATATTTAATGAAATATTCTTTTTTTGTTTTAAGTTTTTTGTGCGTTTTTTTTAAATATTAATTCTATTCAAACTAGAAAAATAACAGAGGAAATGAACTAAATAACTTCAGCAGGAATTAACTAAAACTAATCCGAAATTAATTTGGTATGAAGTTTTTCTAAAAAAATCATAATAAAATACATAGTGCATGAGGAAAACTTCATCTGCCTTTGCTGAGTTTTCAAACATGAACTAAAAATCCTTCTTAAACTTTGAAAATAACTGATTAATTAACAAAACCTTATCCGAAAATTACATATTTCAGGACAAATATTAAGCATTTTTAGCAGATTAACTAAAAAACTTCATCATATAAAAAATTATATGAAAAATATTTTATATATTCCTGAAAAATATAAGCATTTTTTGGTATGAAATTTTTCCAAAAAATTATAATAAAATACATAGTACAGGAGGAAAACTTTAGCTCCATTTGATGAAGGTTTTAAAGAATAACTAAAAAAATTCAGCACATATGTTGAAGTTTTTATGCAATATTAAATTTTAATTTATGTTTTATTTTTTAACCAGTGCAGGAGAAAAACTTCAGCTCGTTTTGCTTAAGTTTTTAAAGATTAACTAAAAAACTGCAGCACCTATGCTGAAGTTTTTGTGCAATACGTAATTTTAATTTATATTTTATTTTTTTACCCAGTGTAGGAGGAAAATTTCACCTCGTTTTTCTGAATTTTAAAAAGATTAACTAAAAAACTTCAGCACATATGCTGAAGTTTTTGTGCAATATTAAATTTTAATTTATATTTTATTTTTTACCTAGTGTAGGAGGAAAACTTCAGCTCGTTTTGCTTAAGTTTTTAAAGATTAACTAAAAAAACTTCAGCACCTATGCTGAAGTTTTCGTGCAATATGTAATTTTAATTTATGTTTTTTTTTACCCAGTGTAGGAGGAAAACTTCAGCATATGCAATATGTAATTTTTTTTTTTTTTTTTTTTTACCAGTGTTGGAAAAAAACTTCAGCTCGTTTTGCAAAAGTTTTCAAAGATTAACTAAAAAACTTCAGCACCGATGCTGAAGTTTTTGTGCAATATGTAATTTTAATTTATGTTTTATTGGTTTTACCCAATGTAGGAGGAAAAGTTCAGCTCTTTTTGCTGAAATTTTTAAAGATTAACTAAAAAACCTTCAGCACCTATGCTGAAGTTTTCGTGCAATATGTAATTTTAATTTATGTTTTATTGGTTTTACCCAATGTAGGAGGAAAAGTTCAGCTCTTTTTGCTGAAATTTTTAAAGATTAACTAAAAAACCTTCAGCACCTATGCTGAAGTTTTCGTGCAATATGTAATTTTAATTTATGTTTTATTGGTTTTACCCAATGTAGGAGGAAAAGTTCAGCTCTTTTTGCTGAAATTTTTAAAGATTAACTAAAAAACCTTCAGCACCTATGCTGAAGTTTTCGTGCAATATGTAATTTTAATTTATGTTTTATTGGTTTTACCCAATGTAGGAGGAAAAGTTCAGCTCTTTTTGCTGAAATTTTTAAAGATTAACTAAAAAACCTTCAGCACCTATGCTGAAGTTTTCGTGCAATATGTAATTTTAATTTATGTTTTATTGGTTTTACCCAATGTAGGAGGAAAAGTTCAGCTCTTTTTGCTGAAATTTTTAAAGATTAACTAAAAAACCTTCAGCACCTATGCTGAAGTTTTCGTGCAATATGTAATTTTAATTTATGTTTTATTGGTTTTACCCAATGTAGGAGGAAAAGTTCAGCTCTTTTTGCTGAAATTTTTAAAGATTAACTAAAAAACCTTCAGCACCTATGCTGAAGTTTTCGTGCAATATGTAATTTTAATTTATGTTTTATTGGTTTTACCCAATGTAGGAGGAAAAGTTCAGCTCTTTTTGCTGAAATTTTTAAAGATTAACTAAAAAACCTTCAGCACCTATGCTGAAGTTTTCGTGCAATATGTAATTTTAATTTATGTTTTTTTTTACCCAGCGTAGGAGGAAAACTTCAGCATATGCAATATGTAATTTTTTTTTTTTTTTTTTTTACCAGTGTTGGAGAAAAACTTCAGCTCGTTTTGCAAAAGTTTTCAAAGATTAACTAAAAAACTTCAGCACCTATGCTGAAGTTTTTGTGCAATATGTAATTTTAATTTATGTTTTATTTCTTTTACCCAATGTAGGAGGAAAATTTCAGCTCGTTTTGCTGAAATTTTTAAAGATTAACTAAAAAACTTCAGCACCTATGCTGAAGTTTTTGTGCAATATTAAATTTTAATTTATATTTTATTTTTTTCACAATATAGGAAGAAAACTTCAAATCGTTTTGCTGATGTTTTTTAAAGATTAACTAAAAAACTTCAGCATAGGATGCTGAAGTTTTCGTGCAATATGTAATTTTAATTTATGTTTTATTTTTTTTACCCAGTGTAGGAGGAAAACTTCAGCTCGTTTTGCTAAAGGTTTTAAAGATTAACTAAAAACCTTCAGCATATATGCTGAAGTTTTTCTGCAATATTAAATTTTAATTTATGTTTTCTTTTTTACCTAGTGTGGGAGGAAAACTTCAGCTCGTTTTGCTGAAGTTTTTGAAGATGAACTAAAAAACTTCAGCATTGTTAAAGGTGTAAATACTTTAAAACTTCAGCTCGTTTTGCTGAATTTTTTAAATATGAACTAAATAGCTTCAGCCTGTTTAGCAAATAAACAAGACGTATACTTCAGCATATGTGAAAACTCAGCTTTTTTAGCAAATAAACCAAAAAAATTAGCATATTATGCAGTGAAAAACGTTAGCATATATGAATTCGTCGGATTAGAGTGTTAGAATTCAACGTGAAACCGATTTAGAATGAAAATTCAGTATATCAGTGAAGTCCGCCAAACAACTTCAATCAATCAGAAAATATATCATGAAATCTACCAGTTTCAACAACTATTTTGAATTCTGCAGATGAATTTGAATACTTTTGTATTTTGTAATTTTGAATTTGGAATTTGAATCTGGTTCAAATCTGGTTTGCGAGAGGCGATCTGAGGAGAGACAGAGTACTGGAGGAGAGTCGGAGGTGATCTGAAATTTGAATCAGGTATGCTTGATGCATCTTTTATATATTTTGGAAGGGGTATAATGGTCACATTATTACGAATTTTTTGCTAATTGGTTACGAAATTAATAGTTTTTAAAAATAGGGTATAGGTTAAAAGGTGGCATAAATATAGGGTATGGCTCCAAATCTCCCGTCACAATTCCTTTTCCATTCCATTTATTGTGTGATACACTACTAGAAATTCGGGTTTCAGCGACCACGAAAAGCGACCAAAGTTGGTCGCTTATTGGCCAAAAAGCGACCAAACAGGCATAGTCGATATTAAGCTGGTCCCTTTCCCTTAGGGACCACAGTTGGTCGCTAATTAGCGATCAACTTTGGCCTCTCAGGTAAAAGGACCAAATTTTTCGGATAAAGAAAATAACAACCAACTTTGGTCGCTACATTATTTTAATATTATAATTTTGGCGACCAAAGTTGGTCTCTACCTGTAAATTACGTTTTATTTTTATATATTATTAATAATAAAAAAGCGACCAATTTTGGTCTGTAAAGAAAATATTATATTTTAAAATCTGGAAAATAGAGACCAAAGTAGGTCGTTTACTATAAAAAAAATTATTTTATTTTAAAATAAGCGACCAAAGTTGGTCGCTAACTTCAAGAATTAATTTATTTTTTTTAATTATAAGCGACCAACTTTGGTCGTTATATTTCCAGAAATTGTTATTTTTTTAACGGCAAAGGGCTAAATATAGTCCTTTACTTTCAAATATTATTTACATGTACCCCTCGTTATACTATTGGGCTATCTATACCCCTACCATCATACTATTGAGTTATCTATACCCCTACTGTCATACTTTGAAACAAAAATACCCCTATTTTGGATGGAGTGCCATGTGCCAACACCAGATTAAAATGATCCATTTCTTTTTTTTACCTGACCGATTTTTAAAAAAAACACACAATCCGACCCCGATTTTCATTTTTTCCAGTTTTTTTTTTAAAAATCAATTTTTAAAAAACGAAAATATTGTTAAAAAACAAAAAAAAATCTGTTTTTATAAATTTATTTTTCCAGTTTTTGCAAAACAAGATTATTAAACTGAAAAAATTAAAAATATATATTTTTTAAAAACGAAAATAATACCAATCCATGACAATCAAGGATGGCGTGATATGAGGATAACCAATTCATGCCTAAAATGACCTCAAAATCAAGCATATCAAGCAACAGAAGGTCTGCTATAGTCTCATAACCACAAAAGTAATCACGCAGGACCGGTAGACCCAATCCACAACCACACAATCACGCACAGGAGTGGACACATGAACAGGAACACCCAATAACTCAAGAGAAGTAACCAAAAAACGAGCAAACAGAGAGGAAACATAGGAATAAGTGGATCCTGGATCAAATAATACCGAAGCGCCCCTACCGCTGACTGAAATAATACCTGTGATAACGGCATCTGAGGCCAATGTATCTGGCCTAGCCGGGTGAGCATAGAATATGGCTGGATCGCCGACTGCCTGGCCTCCGTCCGACTGAGAAGCATCTGGCTGACCTCTCCCTGTCTGGCCTCCACCTCTAGGACGACCTCTACTAGTTTGTCCTCCACCTCTAGGTGGCTGGGCCGTTGGTGCTGGAACCATGGACTGTTGTCCCTGCTGTATAGCCTTGCCCCGAAGCCTGGGGCAGTACCTCCTCATGTGACATGGGTCTCCGCACTCAAACCATCGTGGTGTGGCGACCTGCTGCCCAGTGTCACACCTCCTTTCGGCTCGCCCCGACCCCGAGGGGCAAAAGCGGGCGAACGGGGAGTTTTTCCAATTA
>MU684006.1:4030-26714 GCA_026770625.1 Nicotiana glauca
ATTTATATACAGTCCAAATAATATCAAAGCGGTAAACATTTAGCACATTTAAGCATGAACATATAAAGAAATCAGATATAAACAAATACAGCAATTATTTCGAGCTCGAATTCTTAAATCCTGAACCGAAGTTCTGGGTTTCTTATCCCTAGCAGAGTCGCCAAAACTGTCACACCTCCTTTTTTTACTGAATTACTACACCCCGTGAAGGGATATAATAAAGGAATGAGTTTTTCCAATTTAAGGATAGTCACAACGGGATTTATTTATTTAAATTCAGAGTTGCCACTTGGGAGATTAATGGTGTCCCAAGTCACCGGTTGAATCCCGAACCGAGGAAATATGACTCTGTTAACAATCCGCGAACCAGAAATCCGGATAAGGAATTATGTTAACCCGGGAGAAGGTGTTAGGCACTCCCGAATTCCGTGGTTCTAGCATGATCGCTCAACTGTTGTGTTTGATTTTATCTGATTTTAATACATGTTCTACTTTTATGTGCCTTTTATTAACAACCCGCTTTTATTAGATTTATTATTTATTTTACAAAAATTACAATGTCGTGAAAATGTATCTCGAACCACGCCGTACCAGTACGACCATGGCTTTTAACACATTTCGACTTCGTTGAGATTTGGATTTGGGTCACATAAATGTGCACCCGTATTTAGGAAGGTTAAATAATTAACATTCGCGCCTAAAGCGACTACGCATTTATTAACATTAGGGAAGACCGTGAATTTTACTAAACGATCCTCATAATTCTAAGTATTGTGAATCAACCATTTATTGAGGGCCCCACAATTTTTTTATTGATTTGGCGAGGCTCGTCTTATCATTTTATTAAAGGTCAATTTTAAAGTAATTACAATTATCTATTTAATCATGTCTCTAAAATGAAGGAAAAATCCTAATAAGCTAAGATTATGAATTTTGAGCCTAAGTTCAAACAACCAGATATAAGTCAAGAGATAATTGGCATTGGGCCCAGGTTTTTTTTTTTAAAAAAAATGTTATGGACTAAGGTTTCCTGACCGCAGTCATCGGGCCTAAGATTGGCCCAAATTATTTGAAATACATTATGAGCTTAAGTTCTTGACCCTACAGGCATTGGGCCTGAAGCTGGTCCAGCAGAAATGACAGATAATTCCATCAATTAAATGGACACGTCTGAGGATCGAATCCCCTACTAAACAAATACAACTCCATTGGTTAATAAGACAACACCAAATCGCAACAGATTGTTTTAATAAACCAAATTATTCCTCAACTAATCTTTACTCATGCGATAATAACCTTTAAAGCCCAATAAATTTGTTGTTTGAAACAAAATTAAGTTTATTAATATCTGCTTCATCTAAAAATATCTCAACTTATCTCAATTTAACAAATGATAAAGGTATAACCTCCTGATGTTATTGACAAACGAGAATCACAAACATTTCTAAAAATCAACTAAACTTCTCTAATTAAACAACTACCAGTTCAAACAAATTTCAAAAATTATTATACAAATTATCAAGTCCATATCAGTGAATAACAGTGTTGTTCTAAACATATAAGAATTTTAATTAGTAAACTACAATATCTCAACTAATTGCAGCTATAGAGATTTCATCAATTTGATCTAACATGCCTTGACTTCACTCTATTTTTTGATACTATAATAAGGAGAATTCGAACATGTACCTGGAATTCGAGTTAGAAACAAAAGAGAAAGGTCAGCCACAACACAGCAGTAATAGCAACAGATAAGTAAGGGTTTTGAATCAAATTTCTTCAATGAATGCCCAGAATCACAACAACATCATTCAAATGCTCAAAAATGATTGAATTTGAATTCAAACTTATTCAAAACTTGAATCCAGCAAACATATGAATTTCAATGACTCAAACTGAATCAAAATTGAGGGAATTGAGAGCTGAAAAACTGTAATTTGATTGAAAATTCTCTATAGAACATTGATTTTGATTTTCTATTGATTTTTGTAATATTTTTTGTATTTTTGAAGGAAATTTGAAGTCTAGAAGAAGAAATCGGATCTGAAATTGTGTAATTTCATATATAAAACGTAACCGGTATTTTTGGGAATTTTCTAGGGTTCTAAAAACTTGTGAATTATGGCAGAAACTGCCTTATTTATAGGCATAAATGGGAGGGAACTTCAGATTTGAGTTGTTTGCTTATTGGTCCCTATTTATTTCTTTGTTAAACCTCTAATTTCTAACTTGTTGCACAAGTTACTGCACTTATTCTATTAAAACTTACATTAAAGCCCAATCTAGAATCTTCTATTTCCTTAAAATTCCTGTTGTACCCCTACTTCCTTTTAACAATTACCAAACTACCCATTTTATGCCCTTATTGCCCTTGAATTTGTATTATAACTACTATTATCCCCTTTTTCTATACCCCAAAATACCCTCCCCTCTTTTGTTAATTACTGTTAGCTCCTTTAGTTTCCAAAATGCCCCTGAACTTGTTATTCAATGATTTTTGTTCCAGTTTAAACTCAAATCATATTCTAAATTTAACTAATGATTTATACAGCTATAATCAAACACTTAACGAATGAATCATTTAATCACTGACGAAGTCAAATTTCAAAACAAACCTAATCATACTAATGACTAATTAGTCACCAGAACCAGATTATGATTAACAAACTAAACTAAAAAAAATGAAGAATAATTTAGAGTTGAATCAAACAAATATAACAAACATAAACTGACTAAAACAGATAGGATTAACAGAGAGAAATTAGAACTAAAAAAAATCCTAACTTTGAGAATCATTCGAGCCTGAGAAACTTCCCTAAATAATGACGATCTAGATGAACCCTAAATTTAATAAATCCCTAAATTATTTTCATACTTAACAAAATCTATGAATGCATGAACCAAAACACAGATTTTAAAAAGAAAAGGAGACAATAAGGTACCTACCAATTTTTGGCCCCCTTTTAAATTTGGTGACTCTTATAGTTATACATTATCTGGACCATTGTCGTCTATCTTGAATTTGGAAAACCCAAAAAGGATCCAAACTCCTTAAAAACCTTGATCCAGAATTGGGCCCTTTGAACAGATTCAGAGACAACCATTTTGATAATTCGTGTGGGGGAATATGAGGAGAATACTGGTATGAATTTGGCAAGTTTTAGGGTGGAAGCGCCGCCGTAGGCGGTGGAGGCGGCGTTAGGGTTTTATCATTTTTAAAACTTCTGGCTATGATTCGATGGACTTTGGGCCGGAATATAGAGAGAGGAAGGCTGGCAGGATCTATGGTGAAAAGCTTGGGCGAGTTTGGTCAGCGTCGCCTCCGTAAGCGGCAGAGGTGGCGACAATAAATCGAATATTTGACACGATCCAGTGGGATTCGTAAGGAAATAATGGGATCTTTGTGATGAGGGTATCGAGGCGGTTTCAGGGTGTAAGTTTGGAAGCCACCGGAGACGGTGGCGTTTTCTCTGGCGGCGATGGCGGCGGTGGCGGCGGTGGCGACGGCTTTACAGGTAAGGGTGTACGAGGAAGGGGACTGGATTTTGTTTTTAGGGTTAATTCTTTGGATTTTTATTAAACTTTGGAGATTGATCTTGGACCGTGCGATTTCAATAAATCAAGGGCTCAGATTTTGTAGCCATGATACGACACCGTTGATTTGAAGGGGGTAGACCGGGTTGATGGTGTATTGGGCTGGACTGTGAACCAGTCTTGTGTTGGGCCTGGGCGACTGGAGGGTTTAATTTGGGTTATTAATTTGACCCACATAACAATTCCTTCATTTCTTTTGTATTTCCTTCCCTTTGTATTTTTTTTTACAATTATTTTTCACTTTGTATTTTTGTATTATTTTCTTTTATATTTGTTTTGTGATTTCTTTTCTTTTATATTTTTTGTACTTTCTTTTTTTTTTGTTTTTTTTTGTATTTTTGTATTTATTTATTTCTGATTTTATTAAAAATACTAAAATAAAGACCTAATTCAAGATTAAACCAATTGACTTCTAAAATCCTACTTAAAAATAAATGCAACAATTATCAACTAAAAATGCTTAAAAACTATTGTTCTAAAAATGAATTAATACCCAAATTGTAAAATTTAAGCTCCTCGTGCATATGTATTTTTGTATTTTATTTTGACCTAATCATGCGCAAATACCATACAAACAATTAACACAAAATTCACACAAATTGTAAAAAATAAGGAAAAAACTTTTGTTTGAATTTTATGGGAATAACTCATATATAGGGCAAAAATCACGTGCTCACACCTACAACACCATCAGTTTCATCGCCCTCCACAGTGATTTTGCCTTCATCACCAGCAAGTGCTACATCCCCTCCACCGGTCCCAAATATTTGAGAAGAGGCTGATTCTCCTCCCCAATATCCCGATCATGGAAGTTTGGAGCACAATTATTCATCCCCTTCTCCAGATCCTCGAGGGAGGATGAGTGTCACTTTCTCAGTTTCAAAGGGGTGCCATCTATTATCCAAGCTGGTGGAGCTTGACAAATACTTGAAGCCAATAACTTTAGATAAAGATAAAAAGAAAATACACTACCTTTCAATGGAGTATATGTTGAATAACGCTATGCATAATACGACAGTAGTTTGTACTTTTTCTTACTGTCTGTTCTTTATTCATCTACTATAACAGGTTTTCTGACCTCGATATATGCTTTGCAGGATAACTTCCTTGTGTCCGAGGGCCTTCAACTATTGATCCTTGATAAAGAAGGACTTATGTCCTAGCTGTATCAGCTATTGAACGAGAGGGACCAACTCACTGCTCGTTTACCAGTGCTGGAGGCAAAGGCTATAGAGGCGAGTGAGCTTGAGGCCTGATTGTAGCTAAGCAAGTAGGAAGTGATGTCCCTTAACCAAAAAGCCTCTTATCTAAATTTATAGTATCAATAAATTAAGGCTAAATGGGCTGCTATCCAGGATGCTATGCTTACTACTACCGAGCGCGAGTTTTCCTCTGTTGAGCGAGTAAATAATTTTGATATAGCCTTGAACTTGAAAGTTGAAGAGGTTGCTGTTGTGGAGGAAAACGGTTCAAGATGGAAGATAGGTATAAGAAGATCATGGAGCAAAACTGATTTCACATATCTATAATTCGTGATCTTGTCCTTAGCCTTGGTGCCATAAGATCAGAGTAGGATGGCCTTTTGGCCAAGGTTGACAGACTAAAGGCAAAGCTCCAACACCAAGGCGATTCTCTCATATTTGAAAGTACATACTCTATGTATCATATGAGGAGGAAAATCTTAGACGAGACCAAAGTGGGCGTCATTGATATTGATGATGAAATTGCCAAGGACCGAGCGCTAGTGTTAGCGCTCGAGGATGCCTCCCGGCAAAACCTGACACAATTAACTCTTCGAGTACTAGTTTCGAGAATTCGGGAGTCGAGGAGGAATTTGAAAAGGATGAAGGTGAATGCCAAAATCCTGCACCGGTGGCAGATCGACCTACTTCTACTGGGGGCGTAGAAGCCTCTCTTCCCCTGTGTTCCGGTGGCGATGAATTTTTGATTTTTTCCTTTTTTCTTTTGTTTTGTTCCCTTTGTACCTTTGTAGTTATTCCATTTGGATTATTTGATAAATAAACAAAACCTTTTGTTTAATTATTTCACGAAGTTCATTCCATTTGCGTCGAATTAGATAAGACTTTGGGTATATTATCTTCCGATAGCTTTTGGGTTCATTCCATAAATTCTTGAGAAACCAACCCTTTACTATGAGGGACTCATAAGAGAGGGCCCTTTTATGTTAACGGTTCTCTAAAAGAGGATATCTCTCATTCATTCCGGCACAAACATTTAAAGTTTTTAGTTAACTTTCAAATAATAAAATTAATCCATCGTTTGGACAAGAAGCAAGATAAAAATAAAGGACTGCATTTTATTCCTTCTATCTTCAAAAGTACTTAAGCATTCATTTGTTTAAAAAAGAAAGAAACTGCCAATACATTTGGCTAACGTATACAACTTGTTTCTATGGGGTTGGCCGTGCAGTCCCCGATCCTAGTAAGACATTATCGTTCTCGAGTCTCGTAGTCTTGGTTTTCATGGAAATCACATCTCCGTATTCTCATAATATTCCCTCCCCCTAGTGTTCAAATGCAAAGTATGTGAATTGGAACACTAAAAGTCTTTCTCCTTTGAGGAAAAACACTTGTGAACAGTTTAATAATTCTTGGTTTGATGGCAAGCATTGTTTCCCATTAGGAACTTTTCCATCAAGCAAAAGATTATTTAACCATCTTATAGTAGCTTTTAGTTTCAGTGCCTTGTCATCTGGAGGTCTTAACTTTGCTGGTGACGTTTCCTTCGTAGTATGCCTTCTGTTGCTTCCTCGTTAAAAACCATACAGAAAAAAACCCTATTGTGATAAAAATTTGTTGAAGGGAAAACGAGTGCAGCACATACTTTTAGAATATGCAGGATCCATCAGCAATAGTACCTCTTGAGGTGAGTCACATTCAAGTTGCTAGGAAATTTGACTCGGTGTTGATTCTCCAACTCGTATGATCCTTTACCGGTAATAGCTGACACTTAGTAGGGGTCCTCCCATATCGGACCCACTTTCCCAATGTTGATTTCTCGAGTGTTCTGAGTCACTTTCCTCACAACCAAGTCTCCAACTTAAAAAACGCGGAGACTGGCCCTCCGATTACAGTAACTTTCCATCCTCTACTTCTAGGCCATCATTCTTATATGTGCCAAATCCCTATGTTCATCAACAAAGTTCGGCTTTACTTTCAATGCCTCATTATTTGTTTCTTCATCTGTTCAGAAGAACCATAAGGTTGTTTCTCCTATTTCCATCGGGATCAGAGCTTCTGCATAGTGTATGAGATAGAAGGGTGTCTCTCTCGTGCTTGATTTTTTTGTTGTCCGGTACACCTATAGCACACCCTATAACTCTTCGGGCCACTTTTCTTTGGCTAGTTCTTACCTTTTTTTTTAAGTTTTGAATAATAACCTTATTGGTTGATTATGCATTCCCATAAGCACTAAGATGGTACGGTGAGGACGTAATCCTTTTGTGACTTCAAGAAATTTTGTGACTTTGGAGCCTATGAACTATGGTCCATTATAACACACAATCTCCTTCGGCATCATGAGCCGACAAATTATGTTTTCACACTGGAATCAACTACCTCGCACTCACTAAGCTTTTAGTAAGGACCTGTTTCAACCCATTTAGTGAAGTAATTGGTTAAATTAAAAGGAATCTTACCTTTTTGGGACCCGGTGGTAGAGGCCCAATTATATCCATCCCATATTTCATGAATGACCATGGGGATAGTACTGAATGCAAGAGCTTTGCTAGTTGGTGTACCAATTGTGCATGGCACTGACACTAGTCGCATCTCTGAATGAATGCCTTAGTGTCGTGTTCTATCTGAGGCTAGTAGTATCCTGTCCTAACCAGTTTTAGCACCAACAAATCTATGCTCGAGTGGTTCCCACAAATCCCCACACAGACCTCTCTCATTACTTAGTACGCATCTACGCTCATAAACATCGGGCCAACGGGCCTCAGATTAACTTCTTACATAATTGTCCACCCAAGAGGCTGTAGCGAGCCGCCTTGGTGCGTAGTGCCCCAGATGCCTTCAGGTCTTCGGGCAGCTTGCCATGTCAAGGATAATCGTTAAACTCATTCCTCTAAATCCAGACTAGGTTGGTTGTTTTTACTTCACAGTAGTTGTCCACATATAGTACCGAATGCATAAGTTAGATGATAGTACTAAAGTCATATCCTTTTATTTCTATGGATGACCCCAAATTGGCCAATACATCTGCTTCTACATTCTCTCCTTTTGGAATGTGTGTGATCTACTACTCTTGGAATCGTGAAAACAAAGTTTGAACTTTAATCACATAATGTTGCATGCGTTCCACCTTTGTGTCAAAAATCCCATATACTTGGTTTACTACCAGCTAGGAATCACATTTGATTTTTATGAGCTCGGAGTTAAGTCCCCTGGCCAGTTCAAGTCATGCAATCAAAGCCTCATACTCGGCTTTATTGTTAGTAAAAGAAACAGTTTTTATGGCCTGCCTGAGGGTCACCCCCGAAGGGGTGATTAGGACCACCCCAACCCCGAACCCTTCACATTTGAAGCTCCATCTATGAATCGGGTCCAAACTCCTAATGTCATTTCTGACACCATTACTATTTCTTTAGAAGCAAGGGGTAATAACTAGGTACGAAAATCGGCTAGAAAGTCTGCCAAAACTTACGATTTGATTGCAGTCCTAGGCTTATATTCAATATCGAACTCACCGATTTTAACCGCCTATTTAGCCAATCTTCTTGACAATTTAGACTTGTGAAGAACATTCCACAAAGGAAAAGATGTCATGACGTCAATCGGGTGGCATCAAAAATAAGACCTAAGCTTTCGAGAGGAGATTATGATAGCTAAGACCAATTTTTTTTAGGTGTGGATAATGAGTTTCCGCTCTCGTATAAATTTTCTAACATAATAGATAGGAAATTGCGTACCTTCATCCTCCCGGACTAGCAAGGCACTTACAGATACCTCTAAGACTTCTAAAAACATTAGCATTTATTTACCTTCCCCAGTTTCAATGGTAGCGGGGGACTCGATAGATAACATTTCAGGTATTTTAAGGCCTTTTGACATTCTTGATCCATTCAAAATTGTTTTTCATCTTCAAAAAAGAGAACAAGTGAGGAAATTTTTTCGAGGATAGAGAGATGAACCTGCTTAGAGCGTCTAATCTTCCGATTAGCCTTTGGACTTCTTTTACGCTTGTCAGTTGGTCTGGGATGTCCCGATGGCTTCAATCTTATCAGGATTTACCTCCCCTTTTTGAAACCAAGAAACCTAAAAACTTACCGAAGACAACCCTGAACGCCTATATTTCAGGGTTGAGCTTCATGTTGTGTTTCCTCAAGATATCAAAAGTTTCTCAGAGGTTCTTTATATGATCACATGAATTCAAAAACGTGACCAACATGTCATCTACATACACATCCATTGTTTTACCTATTTTCTTCTCAAACATCTTGTTCACGAGCCTCTGATAAGTGGCCCCGATGTTTTAAAACACGAAGGGCATCATATTATAAAAAGTTGTGCTGAAGTATGTTATGAACGAAGTTTTTTCCTGATCCCCGGGGTTCATCTTAATTTGGTCCTACCCGAAATAGGCATCGAGGAAAGTCATTAACGTATTCTTGGGTATTGCGTCGATCATTTGATCGATATTGGGAGTAGGAATTAGTCTTTAGGGTACGCCATATTTAAGTTTTCATAGTCTAAGCACACTCAAAACATGCTATTATTTTTCAGAACTATAACAACATTAGATAACCATTCAGGATACTATACCTCCCGGATTGAACCGATGTCAAGTAGTCGAGTTACCTCTTCCTTAACAAACCTATTTCTAACCTTGGCTATCGGGCATTTCTTTTGCCTTGTCAAAGGGATACTTTGGTCTAGGCTTAGCTTATGCACGGCCACCTCTAGCTGGATACCTGTCATATCCGAGTGCGACCATGCAAAATAATCAACGTTAGCTTAAGGGAATAAATAAATCCTGACAAGAGTTCGGGATTGAGTATTGTTCCTAAATGAAATTTTCTCTCAATGAATTCCCCAAAAAAGCCACTTGTTCGAGTTCTTCTGTCGTGGACTTGGTCACTCTGTCTCTTCTGGTACCTGGTGAGATTCTGATGACTCTTCGCCTTTATCATCTTTATTTGGCTCGTGAGTAGGCGTCGGTTCTTGTAATTGCTATTTGGATGGCTCCTTTCCTTTACTGTTCGAAATTAACATTGTGTTCATTTCTCTTTCCGCTAGTTGATCCCCTCTTATTTGTTTGATTCCCTCTAGGGTCGAGAATTTTAGCAGTTGGTGTTATGTTGATGCTACACCTTCATTTCATGTACCCATGGTCTACCGAGGATTATGTTGTAGCCCATTTCGCCGTCTACCACTTCAAATAAAGTGGTCTTTATAATCCCTTTGGTGTTCATGAGCTGCAAGATCCTTCCTTGGGTTGTAACACTTGCCAAGTTAAACCCGACAAGGAGCTTCATTGCTAAAATGATGCTTCCGGTTAATTTGTCTTGTCCCAGCACTTCTAAATGTTAGCTGAGCTTCCTGGGTCAACCAAAACATGATAAACCTTGAAATCTAGAACATTAGGAGAGATCACCTGGGCATCATTATGCGGCAGAAAAAGTTTGTCGGCGTCTCCCTCTGTGAAGGTGATGTCGTCTTTGGCGACTTCCAGGAGTCTCTTGCATTGAATCACTTATACTTTTTTTTTCTTGGCCATCGAGAGAGTTACACCATTGATTTCATTCCCTCCGTAAATCATGTTGATAGTTAGACGAGGAGGGTTTTCCCCTATCTTCAAGGGTTCTGCATTGTCCCAGGTGCGGCCGTAATTGTTCTTGGCTCAGTTGCTCAAGAACTCCTTGAGATGATCGTTCTTCAATAGCATTGCCTCCTCCTCATCAAGATGTCAACAGTCCCCGGTTTTGTGGCTTTGAGTCCCATGATACATGCACCATAAGTTAGGATCCCTCTGGCTGGGATCGGATCTGATTGGCCTCGAGAATCATGACTCTTTGATATTCCTCATCGACGATACTAGCTCTACGATGCTGATGTTGAAATTGTAATCTGAAAACCTGGGATAAGTGGAATCCCTGATCCCCGATACCTTTTTGTCTTGCACGATCTGTTGTTTGGGCCATGTTCGGTTCTTCTTTCAGGAGCAAACCTATTCGAGGACCGGAACCCTTTATTGCCATGTCCCTCGACTAAGGGAGGGCATATATCGGGTATAACCAATAGCCCGAACCGATAAAATGATATTGGGTTATTGGGTGAATAATTCGATAACGGTTTAATATTATTTGATATTGGGTTATCGGTTCGGGTCTCGATTTGCACAATTTTATTAATTGTTTAACCTATAGCCCAATAAGCTAAAGCAAGATTATAATTTTACCCACTAAAGTACAAAGCCACCTTATGGCTTCATTCTCTCATTTTGTCATTTCTCTTTGCAGTTACTCTTCATATGAACAAAATGAGAGAATGTGGGAATGAAGCTAGAGCTGAAGTTTCTCAGTTACAACACAAAAACTTCAGCTCTAGAACTGAAATTTCTCAGTTACAACACAAAAACTTCAGCTCTAGAGCTGAAGTTTCCAGTTACAATACAAAAACTTCGGCTCTAGAACTGAAGTTTCCCAGTTACAACACAAAAGCTTTAGCTCTAGAGCTGAACTTCAGGCCCGGCTACTAGAATGCTGAAGTTCTGCGTGATTGTCTTTGCTACTTCAGCCCCGTATGCTGAAGTTATGCGAAAAAGCGGGTATGTTTGGAATTTTTTTGCAAAGCGGGCACATATTAAAATGTGACACAAAAAGCGGGTATAGATACAAATGACCCATTACTCTTGGCTCATAATTCTTAAGCTCATACACTCCTAACCTAAAGACCCCTTCATCTCCACATTTAAAAGAACCTAGGAGGACCCCTAAAAAAGATTGAGCCGCATCTCCGAAAAAGAAAAAGGAAATCTCCATCGTTATTTTCAGAACAAAGGGAATCGGCGTCCTTCACGTTTATCGGCTTCTCATTTCTCAAAAATCAAAAACACACACAACGGCAGCCGTCTTCCTTATTTGAAAAGAAGATCTGACTCCCATAAAAATAATAGAGAAGAACAGTAGCGTTCTCCCTTCAAAAAAACCTCAAAAAACTAAAACATTTGAAAGAGAAAATGACTGACTAATCATACCCATGAGAGATTCATTCTCTCGATCACTTAAAAGATTTCTCCCACCACTCTCGTTTAGGAACAAGGAGCTTTGTTCTTCATCAAAGATTCAGCTCTAAAACCAGCACCAAACTTTGCCAAAAACAGCAATGAACCGAGCTCCACCTATCGAGTTTTGTCGCACCATTGAAACCACTTAAAACGTGGAAAACAGTCTGCTTTCGCACCAAATCAGCAGCTCCAAAGGTGAGTCCGCAGTCGCGTCCAAGCTCCATTCGAGTTCGTGATGTTTCCCAGATTCTTTGGTTCGAAGGGGAGGTTCTGCTCGCAGTGGCGGATATATACTAAGGGTGTTCAAAAAACATTGGATTGCAGCTCACGGGAATCGAACTTGGGATCTTCTATACATTTTGAACTCTTGACCACTGAGTCAAACATTTACCTTATATCAAGGATATTCAAAACTTAATATATAGATATAAAAAATAGATTTTGCCTTATATATACAGTGTAATTTTTCGGCGAAGGGTGTTCGGATGAACACCCTTGCGCCCCCTGCCTCCGCCCCTGTCTGCTCGTAGGTCCGTCTGGTAGTAGCTCGTTAATTTTTCATGAAAGCTCATTTTGAGGTCCAGTTTCTACTGTCTCTTCGGTTTCGAATTATGCTTTGGGTTGAATTGTGTGTAATTTGCAATAGCATTATGAAATTTCTAACAGAACGTATCAGATATACTTTGCACTGATTTTCATGACTCATAAAAAAAAACTGTTTTCCTTTCCTATAAGGCACTAAAGATATTTAGAGCTCGTTTGGCCAAGATGAATCTGCTTATTTTAAAAAGTATTTTTTTTTTCAGAAGTACTTTTAAAAAAAAAATTATTTGTGTTTGGTCAATTCATTTAAAAAGTATTTTTTGCAACATTTGATAAATAAATTGTGTTTGGTCAATCTTTCTAAAAAGTATTTTTGAATGTCAAATTACCAAAAAGGATAGTACTGTTGGAAAAAATTGGATGATTATGGTGAATAAAAGGTTTAGCTTGAGGCCTGTGAATGACACTGTCCTTAAGGATATTTCGTCCACACCGAGATGAATAATATTAGGCGTATCCCCCAGGATTCAACAAGTTCTTCTAGTATAACTAGGACCAGAAACAACAAAGATTTTGTAAAAAAGGGAAGAAAAGTTTTTAGCTTTGTTATTTTCTCTCTTTCTATTATGAAAACGAAGAAGTATAAATATATATACTAAATATGACTAGACTCTCTGTTCTATATTAGTGGCTATTCAATAAAAATAAATCATTAGAAAAATTCAACCTTAAAGCCAATACGTTAAGACTTGAAGTCATTAAGATGAGTCATTTAACTTCCAAATCTGTAACGTTAAAGCCATAAATGCCAAAATGATAAACTTCAACCATCAACTTTATTGTTTTCAAATTGTAATTAAAAAATATTTCATCAGTTACATTTGTATTAAGACTCATTAATGTTATATTAATATAATGAACCTAGACATGATTGTAAATATTCTTTTTGAGATATTAAAATATTTTTTTTCTTAACAATCTCCCACATATCTCAAAAAGAATATTAAAAAAATAGAATAAATAAAGAGTTTGATAACTCAACCTCACATTACTTGGAGTCTTGCAGTATATACACACACCCCCCATAGGAAGGGATATAATTTAATAGTGCATATTTGATCAACTAATGACTTGTTATTACCCATATGAACCTACTTCATGGGATCTCCAATCACATATGCAGGGTTACCATCATAGTTGATATAAATCAAATTGGCAAAAGTCTCATTCCCCTCGATGTGTTAGATATTAATTTCCCTCCCAAAAGTCTTGTCAGAGGATCGGCCAAATTCACTTCTGACTTTACGTAATCTATGGAAATAATTCCATCTTTCAGTAGCTGTTTTATCACATTATGTCTCAATCGGATATGTCAACTCTTCCCATTAGAGGATTTATGTTTAGCAATGGCTATTGCATCTTGGCAATCACAATGCATCAACACAGAAGGTGCCGGTTTTATTCCTAGTGGAATACTCGCCAAAAGATTATTTAACCACTCGGCCTCATTGCCAGCTCATTCCAATGCCACAAACTCAGATTCCATGGCAGATTTAGCTATTATTGTTTGTTTAGCTGATTTCCATGCCACAGCACCCCCACCGAGGGTGAACACATAACCACTATTGGATTTTGCCTCATCTGAATCAGATATCCAGTTTGCATCACTGTATCCTTCTAGTACAGTGAGAAATCCACTATATTTAATACCATAGTTCATGGTACCTCTCAAATATTTCATTACTCTTACTAATGCATTCCAATGATCATGACTTGGGTTTTGAGTATATCTACTCAATCTACACACAGCGTATGCAATATCAGGTCTAGTAAAATTCATCAAATGCATTAGACTACCAATAACTTGAGCATATTTATTTTGATCTACAACATTTCCCTTATTCTTTTTTAACTGACTACTAGCATCATAAGGAGTGCTTACAGGTACCATATCAAAATTATCAAATTTTTTAAGAATTCTTTCAACATAATGTTCTTGAGTCAACATCAAACTATTGTCATCTCTTGTGATTTTCATCCCTAAAATAACACTAGCTTCTCCCATGTCTTTCATCTCAAAATTAGAAGACAAGAAAGATTTGGTTTTATGTACCAAATCAAGGCTAGAACTAAAAATAAGCATGTCATCCACATAAAGGCAAATAATAACACATGTACCCTCTACACATTTTGTATAAACACATTTATCTACTTCAATAGATGAAAAACCATCATTAATCAATACTTGATCAAATTTTTCATGCTACTGTTTAGGTGCTTGCTTTAGACCATATAAAGATTTTAGCAATTTACATACTTTATTTTCTTGGCCAGACACTATACAACCCTCGGGTTGCTCCATGTAAATTTTCTCTTCCAAATAACCATTCAAAAATACAGTTTTAACATCCATTTTGTGAATAAAAAGTTTATAAATAGAAGCCAAGGCAAGTAAAATATGAATCGAGAAAATTCTAGTTACAGAAGCATAAGTATCAAAATAATCATGATTTTGCTTTTGGGTAAAACCTTTTGCAACAAGTCTAGCTTTGTATTTATCAATGGAACCATCCGGATTGAGTTTCTTCTTCGAAATCCATTTACAACCAATGGGTTTAGCTCCCGGAGGTAAATCAACTAAAGTTCAAGTTTTATTTTGTAAAATTAAATTTAATTCCACATCAATAGCTTTTTTCCAAAATGATGCATCAGAAGAAGAAATAGCTTCAGAATATGTTAAAGGATCATTATCCATAAGATAAGTATAAAAATCATTACCAAAAGATTTTTCTTTCCTTGGTTTTTGCTTCTTCTTAGATCTCACTTTCAAAATCATTTTGAATAATTGGAACTTGTGAACTATTATCACTTAGAATAATAGGAGCATCAGAAATTTTTTCAAATTTTAAAGGAAAAATATTTTCAAAAAATTCAGAATTTTTTGTTTCAACAATAGTATTGTTTTCAAGTACATCACTTTTGACTTCTAAAAATCTATATGCTGGACTGCTTTCAGCATACCCAATAAACATACAATCAGATGTTTTAGATCCTATTTTTTTTTTCTTAGGATCAGGAAATATAACTTTATCAAGGTACCCCCACACTTTCAAATATTTCAAATTAGGTGGATACCCTTTCCACAACTCATAAGGAGTTTTACCCGTTTTCTTATAAGGAATTCTATTTTGTAAATGACAAGCCGATAAAATGGCTTCACCCCAAAGATTATCCGGAGCACCAGAACTAACAAGCATGCTATTCATCATTTCCTTTAAAGTCTTTTTTTTTTTGCTACACCATTTGATTGTGGAGAATATGGCGGAGTTACCTCGTGAATTATTCTTTCTTTCTCACAATAATCATTGAATAAAATAAATTCACCACCTCTATTAGATCTAACTCTTTCGATTTTCTTATCTAATTGATTTTCTACTTCAGATTGATAAATTAAAAACTTATCAAAAGCTTCATCTTTATTTCTCAACAAATAAACTTTTGTATATCTAGAAAAATCGTCTATAAAAGTCACATAATATTTTTTCCCTCCTCTAGTCATAGTTTGTTTCAAGTCTCCTAAACTAGTATGAATTAAACTTAATAATTCAGATTCTCTAAATACCGAAGCACATGATTTCTTAGTTTGTTTAGCTTATGCACAAACTTCACCCTTATCAATATTCAAAAAATTAATATTTGAAATAAGACCTTCATAATGAATTTTCTTAATATAAGATAATCTAACATGTCCTAATCTAGTATGCCATAAATTAAAAGAATCGATCAAGTAAGCAGAAAAACTAGCATTTCCATTCATAACATTGAGTACAAACAAGCCATGGCTATAATAACCCTTTCCAACAAAATTATTACTTGGTCAACACGACCTTATCAGATTCAAAAGAAACCTTCAGTCCCACTTTTCCTAATAATCCTACAGAGACCAAATTGGCTCGCATACTAGGAACATGCAACACGTCATTCAATGCCAAAGTTTTGCCAGATGTGAGTTTGAGAAGAACTTTTCCTTTTCCAAGAACTTGAGTAGTTCTTGAATCACCAAGATAGACAACTTCTTCTCCCTCCTCAACTTGGGTATAAAGCACAAAGTCTTTTTTGTTAGCACATATGTGCCTAGTGGCACCAAAATTTAATACTCAATCTTTCACATTGGCCACAAGGTTCACTTGAAAAATAACTGCAACAATTATATCATCCACTTTGGCATCAGTCAAATTTACTTTAGCCTTAGTGGGATTGTCATTCCCAACTCTTTTTCGGCATTGAGCAACATAGTGGCCAGGTTGATTGTTGGTTTTAGGCTTATAACCATTTCTTTTATCATACATGTTATTTGATTTTCTCTGACGTTTGTTCTCTTCCGCAAGGCTGCTTCTAGTAGCAATTTCTTTTACTTTGTCAACAACAACGTACTTGCAGTTAAAATTATCTCCACCAAAAATAGCAATAGAAACAGTTGGTGCAGCAAGAGTAGTAGCATCAACAAGATTAGCAGCGTTTTCTCCATAATGACAACGTAAAACACTACTAAAAAATCAGCATTTAGCGACGGACAAAATCTATAACTAAACTGAAAAATCCGTCGCTAATCTCATTTAGCGACGGATTAGCGACGAATTATCAAAAGATTCTGCTAGAAACGAGCATTTTAGCGCTAGATTAGCGACGACGTTCGTAGCTAATTCCAGTTTTTTTGTAGTGAAATATCCTTAAGATTGTTGGAAAAATTGTATGATTGTGGAGAATAAAAAGTTTAGCTTGAGGCGTGTCAAGGACACTATCCTTAAGGATATTTCGCCCACACCGAGATGAATAATATTAGGCGTATCCCCCAAGATTCAACAAGCTCTTCTAGTATAACTAGGACCAGAAACAACAAAGATTTATAAGAAGAAAACCCAGCACAAAGAAAAGGGAAGAAAAATTTTTCTCTTTGTTATTTTCACTCTCTTTCTATTATGAAAATGAAGAAGTATAAATATATATACTAAACATGACAAGACTCTCTCTTCTATATTAGTGGTTATTCAATGAAAATAAACCATCAGAAAAATTCAACCTTAAAGCCAATACGTTAAGACCTGACGCCATTAAGATCAGTCATTTAACTTCCAATACTAACATTATTGACTTTTCAATAACGTACAAATCTATAACGTTAAAGCCATAAATGCCAAAATGATAAATTTCAATCATCAGCTTTATTGTTTTCAAATTGTAATTAAAAAATATTTCATCAGTTACATTTGTATTAAGACTCATTAATATTATATTAATATAATGAACCTAGACATGATTGTAAATATTCTTTTTGAGATATTAAAATAGTTTTTTTCTTAACAAGTACTAAGGACATATAATTTTTTTTAATAGAAAAATGAACTTAAATATTTATCGTAAGAGACTTTTATTTTTAAAATAACATCATTCAACATAAATTAGAAGTCTATCCACAAATTACTATATATTGATAATCCAGCATGAAATAATAAGTAAAGTCATACAAACATGATAATATTTATCAACAATTTCATCTCTACTTCTATCACACAACGCCTCCTATTAGTAGAAGACTTGCCGCATTTCTAAAGAAATATGAGAAGGCTCATCTCCTTCGTTAATCTCTGCAGTAACGTCTTCATTAGCATAATACTTGAATTCTGTATCGGTAGAAGAATATCGTTGAATGAAGTTATGTATACCTATAGTAGTGGTAACTAGATGTTTCTGAGTGTCAACTTGAAATATGTCACTGAGTGTAAAATAGAAATAATTTTAAATATATAAAAAAATCGTAAAAGAAATAGTTAAATATGTTTAAATTCAAATTCAAATTCAAAAAGAGTAACTAATTATTGATTAAACATAACGTATAGTATATTAAAAAAACTAATTATTACATAACCTTACTAACTTTGGCCTAAAATGTCAAGTAGCCTATTGTGAGGCTTCCACCTGACTTAATGTGGATGTATTTCTTTCTTCTTTTAATAACATATAGATAAATTATGCAATGTAATTGTAAATTTATTACCTATTTGTAGGTTATTTTCACAAATTAAACTTGATAATTATTTTAAAGATTCGGAAACTAATAACATATAATAGAAGAAATTATAAATGATTATTTGTAGGAAAATTGATAATCAAAAGAAGGATGTAGATAATTCACTTTAGTGTGAAAAAGGAAAAAGATAATTTAGAAAGTTACAAGACATTACACAAAGGAAAAATCAA
This sequence comes from Nicotiana glauca, assembly GCA_026770625.1. Lineage (NCBI taxonomy): Eukaryota > Viridiplantae > Streptophyta > Magnoliopsida > Solanales > Solanaceae > Nicotiana > Nicotiana glauca. The sequence goes on from MU684006.1 coordinate 22,676, forward strand.
AAACAAGAAAAGTCAATAAAAATTTGGAAAGTTACAATATGACTCATATATATATATATATATATATATATATATATATATATATATATATATATATATATATATATATATATATATATACACACACGTTAATAGAAAGGTAAAAACTAGAAACAAAAATGAAAATAAAAAATTTAAATTAGTAAGGGATAATTTAGAAAATATAAATTTATGGTGAGGATAGTTTTATCTTGAATAAATTGATTTTCTACTACTGCTTCTGCTTCTTGAAAGAAGCTAGGATTTTCTGCTTCTTCCCAAAAGCAGAAAAACTGCTTCTACTGCTGGCCAAAAGTACTTCTCTATATTGGCCAAACAATTCAATTTTTTTTAAAAGTACTTTTTTGAGAAAAAAAAGTACTTTTGACCTCCCAGAAGCTTGGCCAAATAGGCTCTTAGAGTGCCGTCAAAAGAGACTGATTGAAGTGGCCAAAAAAATTGATGTGGCTGAACTGGCAAAGATAGTGCTTTAATCAGTCTTTTTTTATAGAAAAGAAAAGATGGTCAAATAAGCATATGATACACAGCTCAGAAATATGGCTAGCAACATCACATATTGTTTTAGCCGATGCTATTTGTTTTAAGTTATGTTCTCAAATTGACAAAAGAAAGTTAACTCATGTGATGTTAATCTTGAATCTTGAGTCAACTGTTATTAAACTTGGAGTATTCTGATTATTTAAGTTCATGCAAATTATGTTGAGGACATTAAGTTCCAAATTGGATTTTGTTTGAATGAAAAGTTAATCACATGCCTTTTCACATACACAATCACCGAATTAGGAACTACACAATTCATAAATATCGTAATTTGCTTTAGGCACATTTAAATAAAGTATCGTGACTATAGGTACGGTTCCCGTGGCATGGTCATGATACATAAACACTAAATTCAAGTGTGCATTTCACGAGGCTCGATCTCACAACTTCAAACAACAATAAAATTAAACATGTTGTAGATTTTGGATACGGTTCCCGTGACGTGATACGCAACATGTACAAAAATAAATAAGTGCACGCCAATCGTGGCTTGTTACATAAATAATCAAAATCAATTTAAACATTTAAAAAATACACAGTATGTTTAAAACATGTAATTAATAGGATAATTAGTCCAATTATTAATAGTTGAGTGACCGTGCTGAAACCACGGAACCCGGGAATGCCTAACACCTTCTCCCGGGTTAACAAAATTTTTTACCTGGTTTCTGTGTTTCGCGGACTGTAAAATAGAGTCAAATTTCCTCGACTCGGGATTTTAAACTGGTGACTTGGAAAACCATAAATCATCCCAAGTGGCGACTCTGAATTTGATTAATAATAATCACGTTTCGGTTAATGTAACTTAAATTGGAAAAACTCCCAATCACCTCAAGCAAAAGGAGGTGTGATAGTGAGCATTTCAAAAGAATCTATTGAGTTCTCGGGTAGGAGTGAATACCATGTCAAGGCCCTTTTCGTGAGGGTTTCTCCGAGTTTCTTCATCAGAACCTACATAATCTCATGCTGGGCCAAGTCATTTCCTTTCACCGCCATTGTATAAGTTGTGATGTGCTCTTGAGGATCTGAAGAACCATCGTCCTTTGGTATGTCCGTCATCTTGAACTGTTTCAATTCCAATCTTGCGCTCGGCTTAAACGATAATTGGGTGTATTTTTTTGAATCTTGGACCTTCAACACTAGTGGTGCACCTGAAATCTGATCCATTCGAACGTGAGACTCCTTCGCATTCTAATCCATTCACTCGTTCATATATCTCATGAATCTCATGAATTCAGTTTTTAAGGTATCATTACCATTGTTGATACCAAAACCTTTACCGGTATCCCAGCTCCATCGAAACCGTCCTCTCCCCCGAGGTGTTGTTATCAACCCTTTGAACCATTTGATTTGTCAAAGAACTAGGAGGAACTGGGCCTCTTCCATTGCGTTGTTGGAAGCGCCTGATAATGCCTGCTTCAATTCCACATCATGGCCTGGTCCTACCTTGAGAGATGGCCCATGATGGCTTTTTACTGATCTTCAAGATCATTACCGCTTTTGATGTGCTTGTCCTCCGCATCATCGGGGGTTGTCTCCCGTACATGTCGGGGATATTTTCCGCCATAGACCAGAGTTACCACATCCCCATCATTGCGGGTGTCACTAACATTGTGCGATGTTAACATCATGAACTTCCATTTTTCTATTTTCAGTAAGAAATAAAGAATCAAATGATTTAATAACATATGCAAGGATCAACTCAATTATGAAAATGTCTAAGCCCCATGTTGGGCGTCAAACTATTTAGCTGTAAAATGGTATAGTTGAATTTATTACGCGAGTTAGCGACAAGAAAACTATTTCATACAAAAATTATAAATAAATAAAATTAAAGACAAGACTTTGCGTAAAAATCAAAGGAAATGGCAGGTTTGGCTCCAAGAGCAATGCTTATGTTGACCGAAATAATAGCAATATAAAACAGAAAGTAAAGAATGTGCAACAACTAGCCATGAATGCTAACATTCTCCATAATGGCAACCTATTTAATACTAGGGAATATTCTTCATTAAATGTCATATGGCGACAAACATTCGTCCCCCTCTCGTTGACTATTCTCCCTTCGGGGTCAATCCGGTACAAACCATAGTTTTTGCCCCCGACATTTAGTTCTTATTTGATTTGTCTTCCGCCTGTCTCCGGTTTCATGTGTCTTGAAACCATTTGGTCATTTAGTATAACCCAATTTTATCCTATACAATACTTTCTCTACCTCTTACTTGTTATTTTTCTCTTATATGCTTTAGTTGTAGTTATTGCCTTCCTTATTGTCTTGTTACATCTTAAATTGTTGAATTTCTTTTATTTAAAATTGTTATTTCATGGAATATCTTCTTGTTGAGTTATTGGAATTTGAAGTTGTAAAAGTCATGATCACATTGAGGTGAAGTTGTTAACTATTGAGATATCTTTCTTGTGGAACAACTTATATTTATTTTATTATTGTTGAGATTCTTTTACACATGTGGTTTAGCCATGGGTTATTTATGGTGGAAACATAGGTATTGTTGACTCTTTTGGCAAGTGGTGACATATGAAACTTGTGGTGCGAATTGTGATTGTGTTGTGATATTGATACGCTTATGGTGCTATAAGGCTAGGGGTTGATACGCATGTAGTAAGATAAGGTGGGCTTGATACGCGTGTTGCTAGTAGGGGAACTCCTTGAAGCCACACAGTGAGATTAGGTGGGCTAAAATGTATGTAGCTATTGTAAACTAATTGTAAGGTTCACGCGGTAATATAAGGAAAGATTGTGATTGAAATTGTAAAATATGAATACAAGATGGTGCCTCGGTTGTGATTCCTATTGTGCATTTCATATTGAAAAGATTTATTGGTTGAACAACAGTACTTGTTTCTTTTATTCTTCCTTGGCTTACCAGTTTTGTCCGTATTTGATTAATTGTGGTTCTCATTATGTGTTTCCTTTTTGTTGCCTTGTTGCTTAAAATTCTGCCATTAATTTACGTTACTAAACTACTTTGTTACCATTCATTTCTCCACATGCCATTACTTCCCGTTATTATATTTTGTTTCGTTATCTTGTCCTAGTAGGTGTCTTGGCCTGGCCCCATCACTACTCTACCGTGAATATGTTTGATACCTACTTGGTATCATTATGGTGCACTCATATTATGATTTTATATATTTTTTTACAGATCCAGGTACGGCTTCCCATGCTGGATGCTAGAGATTGATTGGTTAGCTGCTTTCAGCAGACTTTATTGTATACCTGCCTAATGTCCGCAGAACTCGGAGTTACCTTCCATTATCATCTCTTTTTTGTTATTTTTGTGAGCACGTGATTTTTACCCCAAATAAAGAATTTCAAAAATTAAAATAAATAAAAGGGAATTAATTAGGAAAACATCAAAAATGATAGAACAAATAATAGGAAAATTAAATAAAAAATATAATAATATGATAGGATGAAATAAATAAATAAATTACTTCA
>MU684007.1:4952-15371 GCA_026770625.1 Nicotiana glauca
TAAGAAAATAACTATCATGTGTTACTAAAAAATTTCTCCCATTAGAATATTTTAATAGATCATATGTTTGTCAATTTTTTCCATATTTACTAAACATATATTCATTTATCAAAGCTTTATGTATAATTTTAATAACGTAAAATTGAAATAATATTCATGTAACAAAAAAACTCGAAAACCCGACAAAATCGAACCAATCCAAACCGATATAATTGGTTTGGTTTGATTTTGATAAAAATCGAACCAACCCGGTCCATGTACACCACTAATTAGGAGCGTACTGATCAAACCGAAAAACTACGCCAAACCGTAAAATCAAACCAAATCGATTAAAAAATCCGACTAGGTCTGATTTGATTTAGTTTGGTATTGAGTAAAAACATTCCGAACCAAACCGATCGACATATAAATATATAATTTTTATATATACTTTTAAGATTTTATATAGAATTTTTTTTAAGATGACTAAAAATATTTAGGATTCTCTTCCGGGATACAATATTTAATAGTATATGAAGTGCTCCATATTTATTAACCTTAAATAATGTGTTGTATGATCACTTTCTCATCAAGTGTTACTGAAATGCGTCAATTTGTTTATTCTTCGATATTTATATCATATGTTAAGATCTATTAAATTCTTATATCTTTTTCAAATGTCAAGTGATTATCATTATTTTGGTATCATATTAATTTTTAATGTTTAATTACTAAATTCGGTTTGGAAGTGTACATCAACGGAAAATTATAGTCAGACGGCTAAAAAATAATTATTATCTGTTACTAAGAAAATTCTCACATAAGAATATTGTAATAGATAATATGTTTGTCAATTCCTTATATTTTTACTACATATATTTAATTATCAAAAATTTAACAAAGTAAGATTAAAATAATATTTAAGTTAAAAAAAATCTGAAAACCACGAAAAGTACAACAAAAACCAAACCAATCCAAACCGATATAGCTGATTTGGTTTGGTTTTGATAAAAACCGAACAACCCGGCTCATATATACCCCTAGTTGCTAATATTTACCAGTCTATTAATTTGAGTTTGGCATAAGAATTTAAAATATAAACCGTACTTAGGAGTAAGATTCTAATCTTAATATAAGCCTTGTTTTCTTTCTACTTCATCTCCCCGACTAGTAACATGATTATCCTCCAACATTATTTTTAAAGAAACCAATAAGCTAATAATTAACTTTTGCGTCGCCTAATCAGATATTTTAAACCATAATTTATTTAATACATTGTGAATTTCAAAATTACAAGCACTGCAATTCTCACGTAATCTTCAAATCCATCAAACGTACACTAACATAGTAACTGTAATTGTCTCTATTTGACATCAAAATTTGATAAAATTGACCAACTGAAAAGTAACATGTCCTGTTCGTCATATGGTTGGTATTCTACGGTTTTTAGGAATATGAAAACAAGAAATAGATCTGTACCTTCGCCCCAATCTGAACCAAACAACATGAGAAACAAAGCTATCAATCTATTTCCGTCCCCACACATCCCTTTTTGCTCCCTTCCCCACAACATAGTTTACCTTTTAAACTAAACCATTCCATTTTCTAACATTTCAATTATCTCTCATGAAAAGCAAACACCCCGCCGCCCAAGCTTTGATTTAGTGGCAAGAGCATACCACGTGATGTGTGGATTAGACGATGCACAGGTTCGCATATGAAACTGTCTTGCACGTCAATAACCAATCCAGTGAGCGTGTTTCGCATATGAAGAGCCACTATACTAAGCTTTTCAGCTTAATGTTCCATGCTTATACTATTGACAACAAAATGCCCCCTTTCCCTTCACCTTTTTGTGAATGGAAATGCGAACGCCAACAAGGACTTCATGGTGTTTTAATGCTCGGCTTAATGCTATCTCAAATGTCTATTCAATAAAGAGCTGCTGTCAGAGATTTTACGGATTTCTCCAAGTATCCAGAATAGTGATGACAACTATAGAGTAAATGAAAATGGAAGAAGAAATAACTAATTGAGATAAGCCAGATAATCTAAACCTGTATGTGTAGGATCTCAAAGGAATTCAGGAGAGTAACATCATCAAGTACAAAACTAGCAAAATATGACAAGGAGGAGATAAAGAAAGATTCATCAAGTTCATATTAGGAAGGGTGGCTATAAAGAACTTTAATTGTTCTCTTCTCATGTGGTTTGTTGGGGCTTTAATATTAGCCGAAGACTTAGCTACTGAACACCTAATTTGTTGCGTCGAAAAGAAAAAAAACACCTACTTTGTAGTCTTTTCATAGAACAAACTTCCAAATTCCCTGTAAGTGTGTATAGAAATCAATCCAAACCCATGATTCACATAGGATGAACACTGTACAAGCTTTGGAGAATTTGTGCAAAAAATACCAAAACAGAGATGCATAAAACACTAATTACCAAAAGGTATCCTTGATAATAAGTGGAGGCCTTACATGGAATCACCTCGGGACCGATAGACCAAGCTCTGGAAAGAGGAAAAAAATGGTCTCAGGAGATTCTTTCAAGTAGAAATTTCATATAATTAATTTCAGAAAGCAACAAAGACATGACATAGATAAATGCCAAACAGTACCAATTTGAGGTGTGTATTATTTTCAAAGTTTTACTTCAATTGAACTGTTTTATTCAACATTCATCAATTCCAAAGCCATATAATCTATGATGAGCTTTGCCAAAAGGTACAGATCTTCCACATTGACAGAATAGATGAAAAAGAGAAAGAGGAATGAAATAAGAGAACTTTTAAGGCAGTGTCAATCAGTTATAAGAGAACGAGAAGAGGGGAAAGATATTAGATATACAAAGTTAAACATATTTGCAGCCAAAGTTGGGAGAATTCTAAGCAAAAGAAAGCTCTTTCAAAAAATAATACAAAAGAGACCCATGTATCAATTTCCTTATTTTCTTTGCTCAATAATCCAAATGCAAGAAAATATATCCTCCTTATATTTGTCTTAAATAGGTCTCGCACCACTAAAGCCAAACAGACCATACACATACTCCAATAGGAACTTCGAGTTAATCAACTGTTGAGACACCCCTTCTCATTGAAAACCCAAGATTGGCATGAAACATGAAGACAGTACATTAACTTATACTTGGCATGTTTTAATTTGAGAAAGAAAACAAATGCATGAAACGGACCAAAGAGGAAGATAGCAATTCTCCGGGGTAGAAACAGAACCTAATAGGCTTAAGGGTCTACCTTCATGGTGGCAAGAAAGAAAACGTTCACGTTCCATCAACTCCATCTGGGAAAAGGAGTTATTGTCACCACAATATTCTTACAAAATACAAAACGTATACTAAGAACTACAAATTCTAGAAATGATAAATTGCTTCTCTGGAGATCATAAAATACTTGTATCCTAAAATAAAGAGGGAGGAGCACACCCATGGAAGACATGCTTTTCTAAGGTAGATAACGACGTACTAGAGATGAATAAATATTAGCCCAAGTGAACCCTAAAGGTCATAAAAGTGTGACACTGACCGTCAATCTAGCCTCCCAACAATACCCTTGAAGAGTTGCTACTGAGGTGGTTGAAGGTTCAGCGATGTATCGCAACATCGAACTTCTTTTATTTTATTTTATTTGAGAAATAAAGCAACAGGGAGCTCATATCTATTCGTTTTCCTACTCTTACACCTTAGTCAATCAGCTCAAAAGGAGGCGAATTAATGAAGGTGATACTTTTCTAATTACAAAATTGCCAGCTTCTTAACAAGATGAAAAACCATAACATAAAATCATATCTCAATGAATCCTTTTTTCCCCATTTTTAATCATATTGGAGTTCCTTGATCTTCCTTCACAAAAGTGGCTTGCTTCTTTCTTTTTTTTGATTTGCTCCGGGAGTCCGAGTCTCTAAGAGCCCCGACTAATCCCGGGGGTACACAGGTCCTCGGCAAGGAGTTTCCCACAAGTGCACCACGGTTAATTCAGGTTTTACCCAATCCGATGGCCCTCAGAAATTGTTTTGCACCCAGTGGGTTTCGAACTTGAGACCTTGAAAGGGACCAAATCCCAAGGCTCAAGTCAATTGCCACCAGGCCAACCCCTGAGGGTTAGCCTACATCATTGTTTTCGCACACATTGCAGTGGCTTCGGTCATTGTGGTTCTTGTTTCATAGATTTATTATCTTGGAAAATTTTCCGATTGTTCGTCTATGTGTTGGTTTCTCTAATGATGATGTACATGTTTTGTTATGATGGTGGTGTCAAGGCTTACTTGGTACACACCTCAACTATTCCACCGGTTATCTGCAACCTCCTACTAGCACAGGTACCAAGTAACTCTACCTACCAACTCTTAGGTAGATAGGAAGAAATCATCTAATGTCTTTTTTTCCTCCTCTAGAACTTGAACCTGTGACTCATGGTTCCTCCCCCACTTTATTAGCTACTAGGCCACACACTTAGGTACATGATGTACATGTTTTGTCATGGTTTTCGGTATTTGGAGTAAGAAACATGATCAATATACAACAAGCTCGATTTATTAACCAAATTTGTAGCAAGTCAAAAAGATCACCGGCATTATCGATTTTTGTAGTGTTGTAGAAGCAAATGCAATGTATAATAAAGCACGTTCTCACTTATGGGCTTTCAAATGGCCACTTTTGATGATGAAGTGTGAGTGCTTTTGAAGAATCCCTAGTTTATCTTATCTCGTAGTGATTGACTACATTGTAATTCTAGAGAAATTCTAGAAGTTGAGTACTATTTCTTCCCTATCATATCTTGATTTTTGTGATTATTCTGAACATTAGTATAACGCCATCATTTTAGGGAAGAAAAAGGGAAATTTGAACATAAACAACCAATGCACTGTTTGTTGGCTGGTTCTTTAATTGTTTCAGCCAAATTGCTTTTCCTCCCAAAATTATAAATTTCACCATAGTCCTTAGTTATTGTACTCAGTAATCACACTACCGGTTATTCTTGTTTTGAATTTGCATAGACTCCCACTCCCTATCCTAGTTAAAAGCTTGAACAAGCAGGGCTGAAACTATCCCTATATCTTTTACTTATCGGGTTGAGCACAACATACCTTCTGATTTCTGGTCAGCGTTTCAAAAGGCGGGGCAGGAGCAAGGCATTTTGTCTAACATTGGGCGAGGATAAGCCTCAAGGCACAGGCATAAGTCCATGGATATTTAATTTTAAATATCTTATAAATTAATAATATAAACGTATAAATTACAAAAAAAAAATCTATTAGAATTGTAGAAAATTTAAGAAAATTCTAAAATTAGTTGGAAATGTATATATCTATATAAACATACTAACATGTAAAGAAACACTTTACTCGAAAAAGTGAAAGACGTTAAGATGCATTACAAATATATTTTATTTGTATTATAATGAGTATTTTTTATTTATTTTTTAAATTTAGGTTTACAAACAATAATTTTCTGAATTATTAGGAAATAGGGTATCATTTTTGTAAAATAAAGTCTCCAGAACAATATATCAACTAGAGTGATACCAAAAGAAATTCTAATACGAAAAACTGACTTGAAAAGAATAGATTAAAGAGAGGAAAAACCATGTGAAGCATAAAGAAGGAAGCTGCAAGCTTGGAAGCACTACAAGCATTAAGTACAAAGCTCATGCTTTGCAAAGAAAGGGCCAAAGAATATTTGTTACTTAGTAAACGAAAAAAGAGAGCATAATGAAATTAGGTGGCCTTTGACTTTTGAGTTTTTTTCAAGCTGAGCAGGACGAAGATGGAATACCTGGAGTGTAAGTTCAACGCTGAGCCGGGAGAAGTTGGTGTAGATGTGAGGCTTGAATCACAGGTCATCCCAAGTAGAGGCAGCTTCAAGTACCTTGGATTGGTTATCCAAGGGGGAGGGGAGATCGACGAGGATGTCACACACCGTATTAAGGTAGGATGGATGAAGTGGAGGTTAGCATCTTGAGTCTTATGCGACAAGAGAGTGCCACCGATACTTAAAGGTAAGTTCTATAAAGCGGTGGTCAGACCGGCTATGATGTATGGGGTTGAGTTTTAGCATGTTCAGAACTCACATATTCAGAAGATGAAAGAAGCAGAAATGCAAATGTTGAGGTGCATGTGCGGGCACACTAGGATGGATAAGATTAGGAATGATGTTATTCGGAAGAAGGTGCACGTGGTCCCATTGAGGACAAGATACGGGAAGCGAGGCTAAGATGGTTTGGGCATGTTCAGAGGAGAAGTCCAGATGCTCCGGTAAGGAGGTGTGAGCGGCTGGTTGTGGAGGACAGGAGAAGAGGTAGAGGTCGGCCTAAGAAGTAGTGGGGAGAGGTGAAGAGGCAGGATATGGCGAGGCTTCAGATTTCCGAGGACATGACACTTGATAGGAAGACGTGGAGGTCGAGTATTAGGGTTGTAGATTAGGAGGTAGTTGAGTCTTGCCTTACTTCGTGCCATTGTAGGACTAGTCTAGTAGGGTTTTAGTCTAAGATAGCTAGTGTCAATGCTGTGTCTTACTATTTTGCCTTTCAGTACATGACCTATTTAATAGCTATCGCTTTTGTTTTGCTTCGCATTTTTCTTTTGGATTCCATGTTGTTCCTATTTTACCTATAATTTCTATAGTGATACTAACATTGTCTCCTTTTGTGTTTTTATTTTCTTGAGCCAATGGTCTTTCGGAAACAGCCTCTCAACTCATTCGGGGTAGGGGTAAGGTCTGCTACACACTACCCTCCCCAGCAGTGGCGTACGCAAAATTTTTCATAAGTGGTGTCACTATTTCTAGTAAAAGGGCTGTAACAGTCAAAAAATGTTTTATGGAGCCAAGGGAGTTCGAACCTAAGACTTCTCACATAATACTTGAAGCTAACAACCACTAGACTACTAAGATGTTTTGTTGCAAGTGGTGTCACTTTTAATGGTTTTATCTTGTATTTCTGTTTTACTTATTATTTTTATATATATAAATAGTAAAAAATTTCGACGAAGCGGTGTCATCCGCCGCTGCTCCCCAGATCCCATTAGTGGGATTTTACTTGGTTATTGTTGTTGTAACTATTGAGTATTTTAAAAAATAACTTATTAAGCAATTTTGGCTCAAATTTGAAAATGTTTTCGGGGCTTACGCCCCAATAATGCGCAAAACGTTGGGACTTGCACCGCATGATACTTGCGTCCGCTAGTACGCTTCAATGCATTTTTTATGTGCCTCGCCCAAAAAAGACCTTTTAATACACTTTCTGGCATTATGTTTTTCTTAGTTAAACAAAAATTGACAACCCCATGGAATTCTCTTCCTCCGATGCCCCTCCACCAGACCCGTGTAAACACTTCCTCATGCCGTAGAATCTAATAAAAACCTCCAACTAGAAATTAAATTCCAAAAGCTACTTGAAGGGATAGAATTTCTTGGGTTTGGGGCTTAGGATGGAGGATGGCGGAATATAACACTGTTGTAAAATTTGCTTAACTTGCTCGAATCGACTATTAGGAGTACGTAACACAAGCTTTAGGTTAGATGTTTTTATCCAAAACATGGACTCATATCAAAATAAGCTCAAAACAACGGAATGAAAAGGGCGACATGCAATAAAATATTGAAGCAAGCAGCATGCTACATCTTGCGGTTAGATACCTTTGAATACTTCTAAGCTATGTTGCGTGGATTCTCCAAATGATGTCGCACCCGCGTCGGTTCCTCCAAAAATACACTACTTTCGGAGAATCTGACACACACCCGGTAATATTTTCGGAGAGTCCAAGCAACATAGCTTTTAAGGTGCTCGACAATTTGCTAAGGGGCTCATCTTTGATCCATCATTGATGCTTGAGAATTCAAAATGTTGTTTCGACAAATAGTACTTGTAGTACTAGTAATATTCTTGCTATGGGTCGAGAGTTACTTCCTTCTAGTTTGTTATTGTATCTGGTACTTTGCAACCATGTCCTTTGTTTTTGTAAATTGCTACTGGGATTGTTGCTCCCTGATTGTTACTATTTTTTTTTTATTTGCACCGGGTGTCCGAGTCTCTAAGAGCCCCGACTAATCCGGGGGTGCACAGACCCTCGATAAGGAGTATCCCGCAAGTGCACCACGGCTAATTCAGGTTTTACCCAGACCGATGGCCCTCATAAATTGTTTGCACCCAGTAGGTTTCGAACTTGAGACCTCCCTGATTGTTACTATTTGATGCTATTTTTTCTCCCCTTTTACTGGATATTGTTGTTCCCTGATGGTTACTATTTGATGCTACTTTTTCTCCTCTTTGCTTATCACCTTTCTCCTATCTCTTTCCTCCCCTTCTTCTCCCCTATTCTTCCTTTCCACCTTTTCTTGAGCTGAGGGTCTATCGGAAACAGTCTCTCTACCTCTCCAGGTAGGGGTAAGGTCTGCGTACTCACTACCCTCCCCAAACTCCCACCCGTGGGATTATACTGGGAATGTTGTTTCGACAAATAAAGATTAAACTGTCAAGTAGATCTCATTTCCATTTTAATCCAGATATTCGTCTTATCTAAACATCACATTAGCCAAGAACAATTCGCATAGAAGCACCATCATACTTAAGCAATTACCTGCTTCCAAGCTGAGTTCAAACCATCCTCAACAACTCTGAGTTAATGCATGTATCCTTTTTATCTTATTTTATTTTGTACAGTAATACTGATTCTATGCATGCATCTATCAAGAAGTTGAACAGAATGCATCAGGAGAAACTTTAAGTATGTTAATAATGGACTGTCGAAAAAAAATAATCCTTCATACGGAACTGTTACAGAGTTTCACCAATGAAACCAATATACGCTTGAACATTCTTTTGAAAGGTAAGCAAAAAAACTTTCTAACTTTCTTTATTTTATCAATGCATTCCCCCGTACCCATCTCTACTTAAATGTCATACTTGGTTCACCAGCTTATACTCAGACTCGTAATATGTGTCCTTCCATAAATACCACACCGTGCTACCTTTGGCATTGAAACAAAGCCCTTGAGGGCAACGTTTTTCTAATCTTTACACTCAAATGCTATGCTTTTTTTTTAAACTGAAATTTTGATCAAACTATTCCTAGTAGTCAAAGCTTAGAGAACTATAGGCACAGACTTTCAACATGGTAAATGTTGGGCAGCTCGATATGGATGAGGAACAAGGAGCATAACTGATGTTCTAAGATTTTGCAGCAAACTTCTGTAGATTACCAAATAAAGTCCAATATGTACCACCAGTAATTAGCCAACAGTCAAAGTTCATTTCACAGTCTAACTGCACTTCCTTTAGAGCCTTGTTTCTATTAACACGAATTTCAGGATTTCAGATGATTCACTTAACTTAGATACCCATTGTGGCAAACTGAGGTAATGACACATATGAATTAACCATTAGTTGATAAACCTTATGTGAAAGATACATGTCATGTACTTATCGCTTTATCGGTGCAAGTATATCCCATCACCCCTTCTTCTATGTTTTCTTCCTATACTTTCACATGGTTTCTGTTAATGAATTACAATTTCTGTACACAAAGTGAAATAATGACTACTGATTGAGACGGCTTGCATGAGCATCACAGACTACTTTTCAAAAGTATAAAGTATCAGATGTGAAGCAACTACTCACGATTAAGATAACAAAACCAGAAAGAGAATCCTTAGAGTCCAGGGAAGGTGCAACAGAGAGTACCCTGTGAGAGAGCTCGACAACTCCTCGAGCCATCATTCAGACATGAAGTTAGCCTGGCTGTTGCTACTGCACTATGCAGAGGCAAAAGGGACTGAAGACATCCAAGTTGTTTCATTGGCGACCTGTCATCAATTCAAACCCACAATACAAAATATATCATATCATACAACAAAATATCAAATTTAAGAACTACTCAATTAGTGTAAGAAAGGGTAAAGAGAAATCAGCAACAATGCACACACTTAATGGCCTCTCAATTGAATGGTCAGCATACAGGGACTCATGTAGCTTGCTAACAGCAAATGCAGGCGCAACCATGACCTTTGACTCTACCAATATTTTGTTGTGTATGTGCCTATAGATACATACATATAGATGTGTGTGCGCACACACAAGGGCGATCCAATATTTAAATTTAATAGGTTCACAGTTTTGAGTTCATTGAAATATGGGTTCTAAACTTAAAATTATATTACTACTATCTTTCAGCATTTCTCACATATATATTAATGATTTGAGCAAAAAAGGTGGGTTATATGTGTGTGTATATTGTGTCCATGCCAGCTTACACACATTTGGTCTAATCCACCACACAACTTGCAGTAGCCCACATGCAGGTACTTCTGCCCATCAATGGAGCAGATGGACTCCCATTGAGTGGGTAAACATATCAAAATGGCATTCCACGCTGATTTCTCCTTCTCACCCCCAACACCCCGTCCCTGCCCCCTCCATCCCCACCCCTC
>MU684015.1:9459-37272 GCA_026770625.1 Nicotiana glauca
AGCAATCAGGCGCCCACCTGGAGAACAAGGGAAGTACAATTCAAATTTTGCTTTCAATTTTTATATTTGATAACATACTGTACCCAGCCACCAAACTGGGGCAAAAATATTCTTTGTTTGTCTATTTTGTTGCAAGCAAGAGCCCACCCGGAGAACAAGGGAATACCTTTTCAAGCAATCGCAAGCAGGAGCCCACCTGGTAAGCAAGGGAATACCTTTTCGAGCAATCACAAGCAGGAGCCCACCTGAATAATGGACACATATTTCAAATTATAGTAGTCAAGCGACATCAGGAGGAATGACAAAACATCGTCAAAGCAACAAAATTCCATTAGAAGAATACAAGATACAAGTTCAAGGCAACACAAGAACAAGTTTGAAGACATAGATAGGACTTTTTATAATTCATAGCTTAGGATAGTTTCTTTGACATGGTGTAATAAGGAGGTCAGTAAGTAGTAACAGCAGCAACAACAGTGAAATCACAGCTCCTGGTAGTCCCAGCTACCAAACCTTCCCGAACTACACTGACCTGATTCCTGTTTAGCCCAGGATATGTAGGCAAACCTTTGAAGCAAGGTTCGGTCAGACGGTTTTCAAAAATGCTTCACACGGAATAGTCGAACGGGCAAAAATCGTTCATTTCTGCTCACTTATCTTTGCACGAAAACTCTTCGTGTTTCCGAGCAAAGAGGGGCAGCTGTGAGCACGTGATTTTTGCCCTATATATGAATAATTTCCAAAAAATTTAAATAAAATGATTTTTTCTCTATTTTACAATTTTTGTGAATTTTGTGTCATTTTTGTTAATTGTTGCATTTTTATTTGTGCATTTTTATTCATATAAAAATAAAATAAAAATATATGCATTTGCATTAGAAATTTTATTTCATTTTTAATATTAAGCATGCATTAATTAATTTTAGAACAATTTAAAGAAAATCACAAAAAAATAGTTTAGGCCATTTTAATTGATAATTATTGCATTTTTAATTGATAATTAATTTTAGAAGTTAAATAGTTTAATTAGGTATTATTTTAATCAGAAAATAAAATTAGAAAATACAAAAATACCAAAATGAAAAAAATAATAATAAATAAAAGAGAAGGGGAAAGCAATTAAAATAGGCGGTCTTAACAATAATCAACTTTGGGCCAATTTAATTCCTATCCCAAACAAATGCCCCCAAACCCATGCAAAACCACGCCACAACCCAAACCAACCCCTGCCCAATAACCCCATCCGGTCCAAGACCCTGAACCCAAAACGACGTCGTTGAATCACAACCCTTTATTTTTCCAATCCAACGCTCACAAATCACTAACAAATGTTTAATATTAATGTCGGAAATTATTTCATAAACCCTAGGCATATTACTTTCGTCCTCGTACAGCCCCCCCCCCCCTTTTTATTTGTAATGCCGGTCACCGACCCACCCTAGCTCCGACCCTTTACCGCAGTCCTCCGCCACATCGCCGCCGGCCGAAAATCGTCGCCGCCGGCGGCGCAACCCCAATCGACCCCAAATTTTTACCCCTTACTCCTCCCTCCCCCCTCTTTCCAACCCCCAAAACCTCTTTCCCCAAATCCTAGCCGATTGACTCAAATATCAAATCTAAAATTCGGCCAAACCAATACTTTGTCCAAATAAGCTCAAACTCACACCATATACTCACCGTACTTTCCTCACCCCTAATCTTGAATAAAATCCCACAAATCCAAGCATAAGAACTCGAATCGTAGATCTAGGGTTTCAAGGGCAAGCTGTTTTGAAGATCTTTTCAAGTCGAGAGATTTCAGGTTAATATTATAAGTCTATTTGAAATAGACTTATAATATTAATTTGAAAATTAATTCGAAATTGATTGAGGACTAAAAAAGAATCAGTAAGCTTTCTTCTCAAATTAATTCTATTTCTTTTAACCTGTTCTTACTGTTTTAATTAGTTTTAGTTCTTAGTTCTTAATTAATTAGTTTTAATTTGTTCTTACCGTGTTAGTATTAATTAGAATTAATTCGAGACTAATTAGTTGTAGTTTACTGTTTCAGTATTAGTTGTTGTTTTAGTATTAATCCTGTTTGTTTTAATTCTGTTTGGATTTGTTTGATTGGATTAAGTTAATAGTTTAATATTTTTAATTAGTTGTTCCTTAATTCAGGAATTTGTTAAGCTTAGATAAATTTGATGTAGCTGATTGAGGTTAGATAACCTAGTTATTAACTAGGGTAAAAGGGCTGTGGTTGGGTAATAATTTCAGGGAACCTCAGGGGTGATTTGGGCATAGAAAAATGGCATGTTTTGCCAAATTGGTAATTAGGGAAGGCAAGTAAGGGTACTATAGGCATTTACAATGGCATAGGAATAGGGTAGATGAAGGTAGAATCTTCTAGAACATTCCAATTGGGATCTTAGTATAATTTTTAATAATTGAAGTGGTAATAACTTGAATAGAAAGTTAGGAAATGGGGGGCTTTAAGCAAATATGAAAATTAAAAAGGGAGGGAAAATGAACAAAATATCCAGAACATTCTACCCCTATTTTTGCCAATAAAAAGGCATCTCAATGCCTTAGAAAACAAGTTTCATCCCTCAAAAATTCCCCCCAAACTCTGCTTTCAAATTCAGATTTCAATTTGAAATTTTAAACCTTCAAAAAATCCAAAAAAAAATAATAAAATCATTAGAAAAATCCAAAAGATTACTGTTCCATTGAAATATTCAAGCTAATTTAGATGTCTAGTTAATTGAATCTCATTCTTCTAGTTTCCTGAAAGTTTTAGAAGTTATTTGGTTAGTTTTCAAGTTATTTCGAGTCATTCAAGTTGGTTTTGAACTAGTTTAGTCATTATAATTGGTTGAAAAACATCTCTGCAAGCTGAAGTGACTTTTGGGTTGAAATTATGGTGTAATTTTGGTTGTTTGAGCTCAAATCATTGTTGTAGTTCACTGCTGCCTTTTGCTGACTTCTCCTCCTCTTAATTTCTGATTCCAGGTACTTATTTGCACTCACATTGATGTATCTTCAAGCTTGAGCAATGAAATATAAGTTCTGCTGTTTGTTCTTAAAAATTTACTAGTAATATATGTATTATAATGAAATCTGATTGGATCTATGAAAATATAGAATTTAGATAGGGTAATTTGTATCTAATTCGAACTGTTAGAATTTGTATTGGACTATTGAATTCGTGGTGATTTAGCTGTAAACTTAGTATAGTTCATACTTATTTTAGTTTTGCAATTGTTCTGTTAATTCTTTAGTAATAGTGTGGATCTGTAATTAGCATTTTTAGTTGCTGGATTTGACTTAATTCACTGTCCGATTATATAATAGTTAGTTTGTAGAAGCTTATTTCGAAACATGTATGATTTTTGAGTGTTAAACTAGTTGAGATGAAACTAATTTGAAATTCATCAGCATATTGAACACTGACAAAAAAAAATCAGTTTTATTCTGTATTGTATATTGTTAGCACCTGAAGATTCAAATAAAATCAGTATATAGCAATTACTGAATTTTTTTTTAAAAAAATGGTTTGCTGAGCTATTGCGTCAATATCTATAAACATATGTTTGTATTTTGGTTTGCCTTGTGATTTAGGGCCTTGGCATTCAAATGGTGGCCCAAGTTAATACATGATTATTTATTGGGCCTAGCTTGTTTAGTTTTACCTTCATTTTGTTGCCAGGCCAATTGGGCCCTTTGCGCCTTATTAAGCAGCCCAAGACCTGGGCAAAGCTTATGGCAGAATTTCCTTTCATACCAATTTGGCTTATGGGCTTTTTATATGGGTTGCATTTAGGCCCAAAAAAGTTAAGGACTGGCCTTCGTATAGGTTCATGGATTCGAATATAATAACTATTAAATGATATTAATTAATTAGGACTTTTTCTCTTCATTATTGGAGAAAAATAAAAATCATAGTTGCTTTTAGGTTTACCTTTAATAAAAATGAGATGAGTCTCGCCAAATAAACGCACTTAAGGCGGGGCCCTCAATAATTGCTATATATAAAAAATATATACTTAGAAATTGGGAGAACCGTTTAGCGAATTTTACGGTCTTCCCCAAAGATAATAAATGCGTAGTTGCTTTAGGCGCGCATGTTAATAATATTACCTTCCTAAATACGGGTGCATATTTATGTGACCCAAATCCAAATCTCAACGAAGTCGAAATGTGTCAAAAGCCACGGGCGCACTAGTGTGGCGTGGTTCGAGATACATTTTTACGACGTTGCAATTCTTATAAAAAATAAATATATAAAAAAGCGGATTACTAATAAAAAGCACATAGGATAGAGCATGTATTGAAATCGGATAAAATCAAATACAACAATTGAGCGACCAGGCTAGAACCATGGAACTCGGGAGTGCCTAATCCCTTCTCCCGGATTAACAAAATTCCTTACCCGGATTTCTGGTTCGTGACAGTAATACAGAGTCAAACCTTTTCCTCGATTTGGGATTCAAACCAGGTGACTTGGAACACCGTAAGTCTCCCAAGTGGCGACTCTGAATCTCTTAATAAACGAATCCCGTTTCGATTGTCCTTCAATTGGAAAAATCCCTTTTATTATACCCTTCGGAGATGTAGTAAGTAAAAAGGAGGTGTGACAAGGACCGTAGATGCAGTCCCTTGACCGTAGGAGCAGAAATCACTGGAAAGAAATAGTGAAATCGAAGGTTTAGTTTCAAAAGTTAGAAAAATTAAATTGGAGCTCGGGAGAGGGCGATTTTGAGAGAGTTTTGAAGAGAAGATTATTGGGTAACATTTATTTAATCTTTTCTAGTTATATTCCATCAATCTTTAGTTAATTTCAACATTTAATTTCGAAATTTTGGTAGAAATTGGGGGAAAAGTTCTTAAACCTTTAATTGAAAATTTGAGAGGTCATTTGGACTCCGATTTCAATGTTCTTATTATGTATAGACTCGTGAGAGTACGAGGGTTCTGAAAATGTGAAAATTATACGGCTCCGAGATGTTCGCCTGAGGGGCATTTTGGTTATTTCAACTAAATTTACGTCTTAGCTTTAAATTCAATAGTAGAATCAGTCGCTTGAGATGTTATTTACGATATATAATAAAATTTTATAGATCTTGGCCATTTGGAGTCGGATACTCAAGGCAAAGGCGTGATTCCTAGTTGATTTTGTGCCGTTTCGAGATAAGTAGCATGTCTAACCTTGTGTGGGGGACCTTTCCCCTTACGATATGATATTTGGTAATTGAATGCCTTGTACATGAGGTGACGAGCGCGTACTTGAGCTAATTGTTTAAAAACATAATTTTTACTTAAGATATTGAGACTGAGTTTCTTTCGAATTTGCTTATTTCTACTTGCAATTATAACCAGTGTTGGATTAGAAAAGCATGTTTGGTTGATTTAAATTGCCTATTTTCTTAAGTTGCCTTAACTGTACTACCTGAAGCATCCTAGGCTAACATTACCTGTTGTTTGTACTTTTGTACTTTATTTCTGAATATCTTCTAGTTGTGGTTGCGCATTTATATCGGGACTACGGATGTGGGATTCCGGTAGGTCCCCCCTCCCCCCTTTTTGTTTACTTTGGGACTACGGGTTAGATTCCCGGTAGATCCCCCCTGCACTTTTACTTTGGGACTATGGGTTAGATTCCCGGTAGACCACCCCTCCCCCCCTCCCCCCGCACATTGATAGTTGGACTATGGGATGGTATCCTAGGAGATCCTTCGGATATTCTCATATGATGGACTACGGGACGGTATCCCGGGAGCTCCTCGGACAATTGTTGAAATGGATTACAGGATGTTATCCTGGGAGATCCTAGTTGTTGATACTGACATTGAGCTATTTCACTCTGTGTGACCTTATTCTCTGCGTGCTATTGTTGCTTCGTATAACTTGTCTTACTTCATAATTTTATTCGTTATTTCTGTGTATTTTATATTGTCGCAAGGTTTATTACTATATTTTATCCTAGTAGGGCCCTGACCTGCCTCGTCACTACCCAACCGAGGTTAGGCTTGGCACTAACCGAGTACCGATGTGGTGTACTCATGCCCTTCCTATGCATATTTTTTATGTGCAGATCCAGGTACCTCCACTCAGGCACACAATCCTTGAGGCGGGGAGAGATACAGAGACTTGAGGTGTATCTGCAGTGTCTACAGACCGAAGAGTCTCCTTCTTTATTCTATCTGTAGTACTTAGTTTCTATCGTACCCTTGATGTAGACACTCTAGATATTAGAGCATTTACAGTACTTCTTTAGCCTATGGTTCCCATAAGTTTTTGGATTTTGGGATGGGGTTGCAGACTTCCGCATTTCCTTTGAGATGTATAGGCTGAGTGGCCTTTATATGCAGTTATTATTTTAATTGGTTTAGTTTTAATTAATTATTCCGCAAGTTAGGTTGTTATTTCGCATTTTTAGGCTTACCTAGTTATAGGGACTAGGTGCCATCATGACATGTTCACGGAGGGCGAACTAGGGTCGTGACACTCTCTCTTACAAAGCCTGGAGATTCACTTTCCTTTAGTTGGTAATCTCTTTCTCTCTCTCTCTCTCTCTCTCTCTCTCTCTCTCTCTCTCTCTCAAAGCCTGAAGACTCGTAAGGAATATCAGTTTATGATTTGAAAAGACAAATGCTGAAGAAAGTTAAAATTGCAAAGCTTGATGATTCACTTCACTTTAGTTGGGCTATAACATAAGAGAGAACTTTAGTCTCTCCTAATTCTCTGTAGGATTATAAATTTTAAAGGTGTTAGAATCTCCACCATTTACAGCCATTAAAAAGCTCTAAAGCTTTGAAATCGAATTTTGATTTTCAAAAATCATTATTTGTTTGGATTGGGTATTGTTGCAAACAATTGGGATGTTTGGAGTTTATATCTCAATATTAAGAGTGTTTTTGTGAATATTAGACTTATTTACGCTGAATTTCATATTGAAAGAAGAAGAAGAGGTAGAAGAGAAGAAGAAGAAGAGGTAGAAGAGAAGAAGAAGAAGAAGAACACATGACATACGATATATTTACGAAATTATAGTAAAGTTGTATTATAATTATATGTAAATTGTGTTAATATATATATATATATATATATATATATATATATATTTATATATATATATATATATATATATATATATATATTACTTGAATGTTGTATGAAAGTTAAAAGAATAGTTGTATAGTGCATGAATAGTCGTATAAAATTTGTATTTAAGTTATCAATACGCTCTTTTTACATAAAATTGTTAATATGTATCAAAATTGTATTAAGGGAGTATGTTTTGATTGGAATTTTAGAGGAGGAAGAAGCACATACTACAGACAAAATATATACAAAATAGATACTGTATAAAATTTGTATTTAAGTTGTATGATATTGTCGTTATATTTAACTGGATAGAAATAATATGTGAAAGTTTTATATAAGTTATAAATAAGTTGTATAATATATAATTAGTTATACAAAATTTATTTTTAGTATGTATGTTGTTGTAGATATAGCAATTCGTATTAAAGATGTACGAAATTTATTTTTAAATTTGTATGTTGTTGTAGCATCAAATTTTATAATATTAATTGTATGTACGATGTATCCATTTTAGTGCCAATTTAAATAGGTTTCGGTAATTTATGGTAGATTAAAGCAAATGAGACAGCTCTATCAACAATATTACGGTCATTTAGCAGTTATCAAACTACGATGAATCCTCCTCCTCCTCCTCCTGTTGATCCTATACCGAATAGGCCCTTAAAAAGTGATTCTAGAAGACCTTCATATCCATCCCAAAGCCAACAAAACCAACTCTCCAAATTTTATACGATACTTATGGAAATCCTACTTTATAAACAGGTGAAGAATTTTTAAAAAGGTTTTAGCTTGGAATTGACCATAAAGAGGAAAATTTAAACCCAACTTTTTACCCGAAGATGAAGGGAGGGATACCTCCCTCTTTACCTAAAGAAGTAAGCGACAAAATATTATTCCAAATGCCTCTAGTTATGGGTCTATGTTAAGGAAGAATATTAACAACATTGCGGTCATTTGATAACTTAAATACGAATCTTATACGATGAGTCATACATTATTCAACTATTTTTCAATCTGCATACAACATTCAAATAAAAAAAATATCACTACAACAGAATGTAATTTACATACAATTATACTATAACTTTACTACAATCTCGTAAGTATATCGTATATCATGTCTTCTTCTTCTTCTTCCTCCCCTTCTTCTTCTTCTTCTTCATCTTCTTCTTCTTCTTCTTCTTCCTCTTATTCCTCCTCCTCCTCCTCCTCCTCTTCTTCTTCCTCCTCCTCTTCTTCTTCCTCCTCTTCTTCAGCCAAAATCTGAAATTCAGTCAAAACCAAGTCTAATCTTCAGCAAGCACCCTAAAAATTAAAATATAAACTCCAATATTACGGTCATTTGATAACTTAAATGAGAATCTTATACGATGAGTCATACATTATTCAACTATTTTTCAACTTGCGTACAATATTTAAATAAATATATATATAACTACAACAGAATACAATTTACATACAATTATACTATAACTTTACTCTAATCTCGTAAGTATATCGTATGTCATTGTTCTTCTTCCTTCCTCTTCCTCTTCCTCTTCCTTTTCCTCTTCCTCTTCTTCTTCTTTTTCTTCTTCTTCTTCTTTTTCTTCTTCTTCTTCTTCTTCTTCTACTACTTCTTCTTTCTTCCTCTTCCTCTTCCTCCTCTTCTTCTTCCTCTTCCTCTTCCTCAAGTTTCAATATGAAATTCAGCCAAAACCAAGTCTAATCTTCACCAAGCACCCTAAAAATTGAGATATAAACTCAAAACAATAGTCCTAATTGTTCGCAACAATGTCTAGTCGAAACAAATAATAATTTTTGAAAATGAAATTCGAATATAAAGCTTTATGATAGATTGGTGTTCGAATTACTACGACCTGGAGGTTACTTCAATAGGTTGATTGGTAGAAGAAAACTTTTAGGCTTACCTTGTTGAGAGAGAAAGACGGTGTGTGAGAGAGATGAAGAAAGAAAGAATTTATTTTGAGAGATGCGGCAGTGAAGAAAGAAGAGAGGAGAGAAAAAAGGAAAAGGATGTAACTAAATCCCCTAATTTAAGGCACTAATAATGGATTGTATATAATTTGTAAATAATACTTGTTTAGGGTGGGTAATATACAAAACTAGGATAATTTTGATAAATAAGTTTGAAATATTGTTTAGGAAGGAAAAAAGCCCTTGAAAGTAAGCTTATTGAAGGTAAGGCACATTTATTGGGTTGTATATTGGACTGTATCTAGCCAAATAAGGCTGTTTTATTGCTTTACCCACAAAAACTAAACTATTTACCCTTACCTATCCATTAGTTTTTCTATCCACCAAACTAATTACCCTTCCTATCCATTGCAGCTTTTGTGGGTAATATTATTAGTGAAAGGAGATATGAGAATCGTGGTTGTGTCTATGCTTTCATAAAGATAAATAGAAGTCATAAGGGGCTATTGTTAAACTAACAACAATAACATACCTAGTAAAATCCTACTAGTGGGGTCTGGGGAGAATAGAGTGTACGCAGACTTTTCCCCTGCCCTAAAAGGGTAGAGAGGCTATTTCCGGGAAACTCTTGGCTCAACATAAGAGATAATAATATCAGAAAAGAAAACAAACGAAAACAAAAGGAAACAAAAGAAAAGGCCTATAACAACAAAAGATGCCAGAAAGATAATAACAACAATGTAAGAGACCACAAATAAGTGAAAGGACAATAACAAAAAACTATGCAAAATAACAATGTGAACACAACATAGACCGCTAACAGACCTAGACAAAACTCTATCAGACTACCTGATACAAAGAGGGATTGCCCTTAGCCTACAACCCTAATGCTCGGCCTCCACATGTTCCTATAAAGATCGATGTCCTCGGAAATTTAAAGCCGCGCCATGTCCTGCCTGATCATCTTGCCCCAATACTTCTTAGGCTTCCAACTACCTCTTTTCGTACCTACTAAAGCTAATTGTTCACACCTCCTAACTGGGGCATCTATGGTTCTCCTCTACACGTGCCCAAATCACCTAAGCCTCGCTTCCAGCATCTTACCGTCCACGGGAGCAACGCCTACCCTCTCCCAAATATCTTCATTCCTTATCTTATCCAGTTTAGTATTCTCGCATATCCATCTCAACATCCTCATTTTGGCTACTTTCATCTTCTGGATAAATGAATTCTTTATTGGCTAACACTCAACCCCATACAACATATCCGATCTAACCACCTCTCTGTAAAATTTACCTTTGAGTTTTGGTGAAACATTCTTATCACACAAGACTCCAGACACTAACCGCCTGTCAAGACCCCAACCCGGTCGTGATGGCTCCCAACACACTACCAGGCAAGCCCAACCATTTATATCAATCACCCCGTTAATTAAACAGATGAAGATAAATATCATTTAAAATAAAAATCTGAAATACTGATAATAATGCGGAAAATCTAACAAAATACCAACACAGCCTAACTAGGACCCAGTGTCACGACCATGAGCCTCTAATGACATAATAATATCCTACAACAAAGTCTGTCTAATACTGATAATACGGAAACAAAGGACAAAGATAGAGGGGATAATCATCGGATGCGAACGCCCTGCAGCTACCTCAAATACTCCCGGAAAGAACTCTGGATCAGCTAGAATCACTCAGCCTGAGATTGCCCTGGATCGGCACAGAAGGTGCAGGGAGTAAAGTGAGTACTCCAACTCAGTGAGTAATAAACATAACTAACGTCTGAAAGTAAGAAAACGCAGGAAATGCACAAAGTACTCTATATCTAGCAGTTCATATCCAATCCAGCGGAAAAAGTATACAATAATTAATACAGTTAAGAAATAATGCATGAAAGGATGCAACACACATAACGGTACACTCCAGTACCCGCTGCGGGGTGCAGCCCGCTCCATTTATTTAACGTCGATGGCACTCACTGGAGTTGCGTACAGACTCCGGAGGGGCTCCTACAGCCCAAGCGCAACATCAGCCAGGTATTGGCATAAAACAGGCTCTCGGCCTCAATATCAATATATAATAATCGCTACGGCGTGTAGCCCGAACCATATCAAGGAAACATCCTCACCACTAGGTCCCCAACTCATCTCAGTCAAATAAGTCCACAGCCAATCGGGTGTGACATACTATAGGGATCTCATCCCTCGTATCCTTTTCATTTAAGGTTCATGTATAAAACACAGTTATTATATTATTTTTAATATTTGAAAACATGACTAAGAATTTATATTATGCACGCAAGTGAGGAAAAACACATAAAGATCCCCTATGGATTCTACAGGTCGGCACAAGGCCCCAAACTCGACAATAAGCACAATTCACAATAACAAAGTATGAGTTTCAATCGCCAATATAGTAGAAATTAACACTCGGGATGGACTATGTCTCAATCCCTAACAATATACGACCTCGCACTCATCGTGGAATGCGTGTCACGCCTCAATATAGCGTTACGATGTGAAAGTCTAGGGTTTCAAACCCTCAGAGCAGCAGTTACATCAATTACTCACATCTAGCCGACCGAAAACTAGCTAGCAATGCCCTTGCCTCTCGAATCAACCTCCTCGCGCGCCGAATCTTGCCAAAAGCACAACGAATACATTACAATAGGCTAAGGGAATATAACCCAATCGAAAAGACTCGAAAAATATCGACAACCACGAAATTTGCAAAACCCGAGCCCCGGGCCCACTTCTCGAAACTCAAAAATTTTTACACCAAAATGTTCCTTATCTCTCCACGAGTCTATACATGTAAAATTTATCAAAATCGGAGTCCATATGCTCCCTCAAAATCCAATTTCTCATTAAGAAAACACAAGCCCTA
Source organism: Nicotiana glauca (assembly GCA_026770625.1). Lineage (NCBI taxonomy): Eukaryota > Viridiplantae > Streptophyta > Magnoliopsida > Solanales > Solanaceae > Nicotiana > Nicotiana glauca. The sequence goes on from MU684015.1 coordinate 21,360, forward strand.
GTTCTTCCCTTTTTACTCAAATTCCATGAATTTAGGTGTTGAAATCACAATTATATGATGTTTCTAGGCCATAGGACTTACCTCCAATCGATTCCCAGTCAAAACCCTCTAAATTCCTCGATCAAAATCTCACAACCCTCTAAACGCATAGATTTTGGTGATACCCTATGCGATCGCACAGCCTCTTACGCGATTGTATAGAACAAATTTAAACCCCTTCCAAAACCTCCTATGCGATCGCAATGCTCCCCATGCGATCGCATAGAACCAAATTCTCTGCAACACTTCAGCAGTTTTTCTGCAACTCCCAAAAGCCAAGATTGGTCCGATTGCCCACCCGAATACACCCCGAGGCCCCCGGGACCTTAACCAAAAGTGTCAACCCATCCTAAAATATCACACAAACATGTTCCAATCATAAAAACACATCCTACAATACAAGAATCATCAATTTACCACGGATTCAAGCCTAAGTTAAACTAAAACTTTTGAAACTTGCATTTCATCAAAAACCCGACCTAAACACCTCCGAATCAACTAAACTTTTGCACACACATCCAAAATCACCTAACGAAGCTACTGCAATTCTCGGAATTCCATTCCGACCCTCGGATCAAAATCTCACCTATCAACCGGATATCACCAAAATGCTAACTTTGCCAATTCAAGCCTAATTCTACACCGAGCCTCCAAAATTACTTCCGATTGATCTCCTAAGCCTTAAATCATCCCCCGAAACTAACCGAATCATCATAATTCCATTCCGAGCCTTCTAACTCGCAAGTCAACATCCGGTTGACTTTTCTAAATCAACCCTTCCTTAAAGGGACTAATTGTCTCATTTCAAACCAAACTCCAACCGAATTACTTCAAATTCACCAAACACATACAATGAAACATATAGAAGCATTAAACGGGGAAAACGGGACGGAAATACATGAGACAACGGGTCGGATTATCACATCGCCATTTCATCCACCCACCCCGATATAATGTGTGGCATCCTCGTCAATCTCCCTATCTCCCTAGATGATTGACCCTAGGTATTTGAAACTTTCTCTCATAGGGATGACTTGTGAGTCGAGCCTCACTACTATGTCTGCTTCCCCCTTCACACTTCTGAACTTACACTCAAGATATTTTATCTTAGTCCTACTCAACTTGAAACCTTTAGACTCCAAGGTCTGCCTCTAAATCTCCAGTATATTATTAATGTCGCCTCGTGTCTCATCAGCCAGAACTATATCATCAGCAAACAATATACATCATGGTACCTCCCCTTGAATATGGTGTGTCAGGGTGTCCATCACCAAGGAAAATAAGAATGAGCTAAGCACAGAAGATTAAATTGCGCCCATAATTTATTCTTGACACATTACATAAAGATGAGGGAAGTGAGAACCTGATAAAGCCAACATGAGGTGAAATAACAGGTTGCTATAAAAGATAAGTATCGAAAAGAGAGAAATAATTATTATTTTCATTATCTACTTCTAATACAATAAATAACATCTCCATGGAATGCCATCTAACACATTTTTTAAGGAAAAAAATTGTACAATACATGAGAACTTTGTTAAAATGTTTAAAAAGGATCCAGTTAAATTTTTAAAAATTGAGAATGACCCAATTATAACATCATATTTTATATTGTTATAGTAAACTATATAGTATTGAATTATATATTATATATGAAAATAGCATACAATATATGAAAATAATATTTTATATTCTTCATTCAACATGATAATTTTACATTAAGATAGTATAATATTATAGTATACTATATACTAGTACAATATACTGTTATAGTATATTGCGCATTATTACAATATACTGTTATAGTATATTATATACTATAACAGTATACAGTTGCATTATAACTATATACTCCTACAGTATATTGTATATCGTAATGGTATACTGTTAGGTAATTGTGTTCTTCTTCAACTATTACAGTATACCGTTGTAGTATATTATATAGTATAATAGTATATTGTTGTAATATAGCTATATACTCCTACAACATATAGTATACCGTAGCAGTATACTATTAAGTAATTGTGTTCATCTTTGATTTTCAGCTGAATGATTCGATCTCAATTACCTCAAATCAACTTCATTTGTGAAGAATTTTCAGTATGAACTTCCAGAAGGTACTACAAGAAATATTTAATCACACCCACTTTGAATCAAACAAGAAATTTTTAAAAATAAAAATTAAGCTTCAAACCATTAATGGTGGATATTCAAACACACATAAAAATTTAAATTTGGGAAGCTTACTCGAAGGTATTCTAAGAAATATTTTATAGCGCCCACATTGAATCAAACAATAAATCTTCAAAATAAAATTTCAAATTCAGGAGCTTCATGCTCAACAATGGTGGGTCTTCATACGCACAAAAAAAATCATAAAGAAAGAAGGTAGAGCAATAGCTTGGTTTGACCCTATTAATGAAATCGATCTGGCAGATAAGAAGTAGATTCATTCAAGTTCACTGCTAGGTAAGCTTGCAAAAATGAAGTCGAATATTTTTAACATTCCGTACTTGAAATGAGAAGGCAAATAGCTAATGGGTGGGCCGGGTAAATAGTTTAAGCTGCATGGGAAGAAAAAGTAAATTGTTTAGGCTTGGGTATTAAAGGGTAATTAGTTTAGTCTTAATGAGTATAAGGTGATATTTTCCCAATAATACTTTAAAGTCATTAAATGTAGAGCTAGGGATTAAACGGGATCTTCAACATAAATGGCTGGCTGAATTTATTTTCTTACTTTTCTTGCAAGTATATGGGATGACCCAATAGGTCATCTAGAGTTTTATACCTTAATGCTGTATTTCAAAATCTTAAATACCTCATTTTAGCCTTCTTCGACTTGCATGCGCAGTCCGAGTCTTTTCCCGGAAGGCTTTTATGTTATAAATTAATAAAATATAAAATTATGCCTATAATCTATTTTATTTAGATCTCAGACAATGTTTTGAGCAAATGGATCCATATCTATATATTGACGATACTGGTGGGTCCGTATTGTGATTTGGGACCCAACCGTATTCCCGAAATCGAATTCAGAAGTCCCTTGCTCGAGTTATCACTTTTTGTCAAAAATTTAAAGTTTAAAGTTTAAAGAGTAAAAATTAGATCAATGTTTGAACTATTAATACCGGGTCAATAATTTGGTATAGAAACTTGGTATATGTCTATTATGATAGTGACGACCCGACCAGTCGTCTCATGAGTTACTGCTCTATTTCCCCTATTTCTACTTCTTAATGCTTCGTTATCTGTGTTTTGTGGTATCGGGTTGGTCGGATCGAGTTCGGAATGATTTATGATAAGGTTTGAGATACTTAGTCTCTTTTAAGAAGGTTTAAGTTGGAAAAGTCAACCAGATGTTGACTTATGTGTTAGAGGGATCGGATGTGAGTTCCGATGGATTGGTTAGCTTTGGGAGGTGATTTATGACTTAAGAGTGTGATCGGAATGGGTTTTGGAGGTCCGGAGTAGAATTAGGCTTGAATTGGCGAAATTAATATTTTGGCGATTTTTGGTTGGTAGGTGAGATTATGATATAGAGGTCGGAATGACATTTCCAGAGTTGCAGTAGCTTCGTTGTGTCATTTTGGGATGTGTGTGCAAAATTTCAGTTCATTCGGACGTGGTTTGGTTGGGTTTTTTATCAAAAGCGTAATCTAGGAGATTTTGGGATACTCAGGCTTGAATCTGATGCGAATTTGGTGTTTTCTTGTTGTTTTGAGCGTTCCGAAGGTTGGGACAAGTTTGAATAATATTATGGAATATGTTGGCATGTTTGGTTGAGGTCCCGAGGGCCTCGGGTAAGTTTCGAGTGGTCAATCGGACTATTTCATGTTGTGCAAAATTGCAAAAAAATCGGCTGAAGTGTTGCAGATATTTTGTTCATCGCGTTCTCAAAGAGTATTCTTCTGAGGCGCGAATTTTGCCTTCATGTTCGCATTTATTGTGTCGCGTTCGCGATGTGGTGGTGTTTGATTCTCCGCGTTCGCTAGACCTATGTCGCGTTCGCATAGAGTAAGTGGATCAGATGGGGGTCCTAACACCTTTTGTGCTTCGCGTTCACGATGGTTTGGAAAGCGGATGCTCCGTGTTCGCGAGCTGGAGGACACGTAAGGTAATTTTTAGTCAAAGATTTTTTGTGCTTCGCGAACGCGAGGCTTGGACTGCGTTCGCGAAGAAGGTTTTTGAGTGCTGGGCAGAATGTTTTAAAAAGGCTATTCCGCGATTTTGAGGCTAAGAACCTCCATTGTTGAGCGATTTTGGAGCTTGGGAGAGCTAATAGAAGAAGGATTTAAGGGGAAACACCTGGAGGTAAGATTTTTGAATTCAATACTCGATTCTATTGTGAAATCCACCTAGAAAATCATGGAACTTAAGCTAAAAATGGAAGAACTAGGGCTTGGAATTTTGGACTTTTGATTTGGGGTTTGAAAGACCAATTGGGGTCGGATTTGAGAACTTTTGATATGTATGAACTCGTGGGGAGATAAGGAATCTAATGATGTGAAAAATTTTAAGTTTCGAGAAGTGGGCCCGGGGCTCGGGTTTTGCTAATTTTGGGATTTTTGGTATTTTTGATTGTTTTCACTTGGGCTTTGTTCCCTTAGCATATTATGATGTATTCGTTCTGATTTCGGATAGATTCGACGCGCGTGGAGGCTAATTTGAGGGGCAAAGGTGTTGCGAGATAGAGATTTTATCGGTTCGAGATGAGTAATGATTGTAAATGATACCCTGAGGGTTTGAAACCGCGGATTGCACATCGTGGTACAATATTGAGGTGAGACACATGCTTGATGATAAGCGTGGGGTTGGTTACTATTGGGGATTGTGACTTGGTCCATCCCGAGTGATGATTTTACCGTGTATTTGACTGAAACTTATTTGTTATCATCATGATTTGGGCTAAACGCCATATTTGGGCTTCGTGCCAACTATTTGAACACTTCGGGGATTTTTATCACTATTTCCTCACTATATTGACTTATTACTTGAACTCAGTCATACTGTTTCCATTGTTTTACAACTCAGCCACTTTTACTCATATTTGAGACTTAAATGATATTTTTAATGATGTTTTGGGCAAAGAACTACTGTTTTACTAATGCCCGAGGGGCTTGTGATAATTTTCAAACTGAGTGCGGCCGAGGGACAGATGTGAGGATACACTGAGTGATATGAGGCCGAGGGCCTGAGATACATATATACGCCACGAGGTAGCTTGAGTGATATGAGGCCGAGAGCCGAGAGTTGATGCCACGAGATGGATCGATATTGCGCTTGGGCGGTAAGGGGACCCATCCGGAGTCTGTACACCCCCAGTTAGTGCAGGTACCCATTGTGTTCTGAGAGTGAGCCCGAGGGGCTGATATTGTTCTAAGAGTGAGCCCAAGGGGCTGATATTGTTCCGAGAGTGAGCCTGATGGGCTGATATTGTTCTAAGAGTGAGCTCGAGGGGCTGGTATTGTTCTGAGTTGTGCCCAAGTGGCGAACCTTTATGTGTTCATCTTTCATACTTACTTGTCATTGTACTTGTTATGCTGTGGTATTTGTGCTCGAGGTGCAGATTTTCTGTGGTTATCGGCACTAACTGTTTTGCATTCACTTGCATAACTATTGAAAAGGTCATTTTCAAAAGCGGTTTAAACTGAGCTAAGACGTTTCTAAAGATTTCACAGCTCCATTGGTTTTTTCTCAGAAAGTTTTACACTGCTTTTATATAGCATGTTGATTTGCTTTACGTGTCTTGCTGCTCAGATGTTATTTACCTTTATTACTCACTGAGTTGGAGTACTCACTTTACTCCCTACACCTTATGTGCAGATACAGGTATTTATACACCCAGTAGCGGGTTTTGGCTGATCGAAGGCAGATTTATCAGAGTTTAGCGAGGTAGCTGCCAGCGTTCACAACACCGCTTTTCCCCCTTTTTGTTCATCAGTCTTGTTTTGTATATTTCATACCTTGTAGTTGTATTTATACTCTAATAGATGTTCATGACTTGTGACACCCAGGAATCGGGCTGTGTTTTGGGATATTTTCCGCACATTATAAAAATCTTTTTCTTAGTTTGTGGTTATCTATTCATACTTAATCTGTTTATAAATAATTAACTATTTTGAAAAGGCAAAATAGGTTAGTTGACTGTCCTTGTCTTCACGAGAGGCCTCATCACGGCTGGGTCGGGGTTTGGGTCATTACACTATATTTATGAGTCGTTTGTAAAATTTTGTGGGTAATGGAGTTGGTTTGACGTGATTTAGATGTCGGATGTTAAAATAGTAATTTTAAAGTTTCTTTTGATTTTGCATACTATTCATAGTTTTAGGTGTTATTTTGGTGTTTTGATCACGCGAGCGAATTCGTATAATGTTTTTGGACTTCTGTGCATACTTGGTTTAGAGCCTCGGGGGCTCAGGTGAGTTTCGAATAGCCTACAGATCTTTGTTCTTTGAAGAAAATCTGGTTTGTTTAACTTCTACTAGTTTCTGGTGTTTTCTTCTTCACAATTGTAAAGTTACTCACGCGATCGTGAAGAGTGATCTAGCTGTGGATGGAATAAGCTTATGCGAATGTGAGGAATAGGATGCAAACGCGGAGAACCGGGGGGACTGCCCTTCACGAACGGGTACAAACCAATGCGAACGCATAGTATTGGACTGGCTGAGCTGGGAATTGAGGTAAACTCTATGCGAACGCGAGATCATCTCGCAAAGGGGATGTGAGGCAAGCTATACCTTTGCGAATGCATGGATTGACCCATGATCGCATAGGCCATTAAGGCCATGCTCTTCGCGAACGCGTCAGGGTTCACGCGAACGCGATGAACACGTGAGGCCAGTGATTCAAAATAGATTAAAAATGGGATTTCGCCCTTTTTCATAAATTTTCATTAGAGCTCGGCCTAGAGGCGATTTTGAAGAGAAAACTCAACATCAATTCATAGGTTTATAGACTTCAACTCATTTTCTTCAATTTCTAACATCACCCATTAATTTGTAGCCCTAATATTTGTTCTTCCATTGTAGAAAACTAGGGATTTAGGAAGAATTGAGGGTTATTGCAAATTAGGGAAATTTTTTTGGGCTAATTTTTTATATATATAAAAGAAAAGAAAATACAACAATTAGGAAAAGTAAAAATAAGGGGGACAATAGCACCGGTATTGTTACTCATATGCCTTGGCTATGTAATCACTCATTTACGCCTCACACTTCCTTATGACAGCCTCATGTAGAGGATTCATGGCGTAGCTGTCGGCAACGTCTCACGAGGGCATATAATCTCATAGCCGTGTGGATAATTTCCAAAGGCATAGGATAAAGGCAACACAAACCGGGCTAAACCTTACCTTACTAATCCTATTGAGGCATAAAATAGCCTCACTAGCAAGCATGTAAAAAGAAAGAACTAGCTAAAACTAGATATTCAGTGATCATCACAGAGGTTATAGCATACTCTGTGATGATATTACAGATGATAATACTTAAAAAATGATAAAATAATACAATGTAAAAAATTGAGTCTTTGCCCTCTTTGTTGAAACTTGTGCATTCTTCAATTTGTAGCTCTTTTGCTTCTTCTTCCGCTACCTTCAAATACTCTTCAAAATTTATCATTTCTATTTTGATTTATTTGACCTTGCAGAAATGGTAGGTACACTCAACTTTTGCTTTGCATTTCTCATTGGTGGCTTCCTGAGGGCAACCTCTTGTGTCGCTTTTCCATCGTAACTGTGTTGCCTGCCATCCCAACTTCTATCCCTTGATTTAGACTTCTTGTTTTTTTCGCTATGCATTGGTGATAAATCACTTTTCCTTGCTCCCTCTGTCCGGCATTGTTGTAGCATTGCATCTTCCTCACCTTCTTCATAAACATCTCTCCCTAAATTTACAGGTTTTGGAATTTCTTGAGGAAAATCTTATGATACCAAAGTATTATCCTCTTTAGTGACCAATACTGCGTTGCCTTGCTTTTTGTTACTGCTTCTAGTCATCCTTCCTGTGCTAGCAACATGAGGTGGATTTAGAGGTTTTGAGGGTGTGGAACTTACCAAAGCATCAAGCAAATTTTTGTCCTCCAACAAGATAGCTGGTGCCTTTGTTTCCTGTTGCTGCTGTATTTTCATTCACCTGGTGCATTGCATCCAATAAGTTCCTTTCCTCTGCGGAAATAACTGGAGTGGTTGTAACAATTTGTTGCTGCCCAGCTTCTAGAGTTGTTGCTGCTTTTCGATCTCCAGAATTACTAGCAAGTGGAATTTTTGAAATGTCTTGTTGCTACTGCTTAAAAGAGTGCATTTTGGCTTGAATTATTAATAGGAAATACATGCTCGATATGTGTTGCTGCATTATGATCCAGCCTTCCAGCTAGCGGCTTTTAAGCAATAGCAGTTGGAGAGTTTCTTGGAAAAAACACAGGAGCATTGGTATTCAATGTTTTCTTGGGATTTGATGCACCATCAGGCTTTGACAATGGTTCAATCTCTTCACCTGTACTATCCTGATCTTCCTCCTTGTCTGCCTCTTCCGATGAGTATCTAGCATATCCATCTAGCCAATCATCTTCATCGTCCTCCTCACATTGCTCTTTTCACAGCTTGGAATTGACAACCATATCCCTTACATTGGCTTGTATAGCTTCATTGTTGTTTCCTGTGGACAGCATAAGTTGCTCAGATTCACCCCAATGTTCACCAAATAACTCGCACGATTGAGAGGGAATGTCATACGTCGATGTGTTCAAGGTGACCAGAGGTTGCTTGACCATAGGATTGTCATTCAACATCATTTCAATATGTGATTCTTTGATAATTTTCTCCACTTGAGGACTGGAAAAAATGTAGTGTAGGAGTGCTGGTTCTGCCTTCCTTGTTATTGCCTGAAACTGGCACTATTTGCTAGTTAAAATGACCTTCTTTTTAGTCGTTCATTGGCGCACTTGTAGCTTTCGAATTCTTCTTTTGTTTTGCACTGCTTGACGTGTTTGAGATTGCCTCATGATGAACCTGCTGCTCTCCCTTATCAAAATCATCCAAAACAGTTTTGGGAATGTGTAAAGTTGTAGCAGCTGCAGTAGATGTTTGAATTGTCGTTGCATTGTTATATTTGGCCTTGTCAATTTCTTGTGAGACATCCTCTCGAGCACCCAAGTTCTCTGAAGTTTGTTGTTGTTTCCCACTACCTAAAACATTGATTTGTGAAGATTTTGATATTGCATTATGATTCACTTGATGCAAGCTTGTCCCTTCCTCCTTCATAACATGTACATGCTCATTGATTAATGCATCAAACGAATTAGAAACATTAGTCTGCCTTGGTGCTATAATATGATTTTTAACAACTGGAATGTTTCTTTTGCTAGGTGATCTATTTACAACTATCCACACCCTATCTTTTTCCTGATCACCTACTGGTTTTTGTTGCTTAGATTGTTCAAACGCTGCCTTAACCTTTTTACCATCTATACTAACAAAAGCAGCTACACCTTCCAGTTCTTTTACTTTATCTTGCACACCGGTACTTTTAGAGTCTACTGGTTTTTTGCTGTAGCATTATCTTGAGAAACCCCAGCAGTAGGTCTTTCACTATTTGCATTCAACGAAAACTTAGTCTCCAATTTTGAACCAACAAAAAATGATTGTATTTCAGATTTTTTGACATGTTCTACCACTGTTACCGCTGCATGGTACTTGATAGTGGTTAGTCGATCAGCTCCAGCTATTGCACTGTCTTTCACCATCTATTGAAGTTGCCCTCGGGCTCGGGGTGAATGGGCAAATGGGTTTTGGTCCGAACCTCGGGTTTTGACTAAGCGAGCCTGGGGTCGATTTTTGACTTTTTGGGGAAAGATGTGGAAATCCTAAGTTTATTCATTGTAATTGATTCCTTTAGAAATATTTGACATTTTTTAATCAATTGTGGTTAGATACAAATAGGTTAGAAGCGGATTCTATGGGGAAAGGCCTCGGTACAGCTCTGAGTTGATTGCGAAGTGAGGTAAGTATTGAGTTTAACCTTGATTTGAGGGAACTAGGAACCCTCAGACTATGTGCTATGTGAAGTTCATGTGTTGTGACATATATGCGAGGTGACAAGTGCTTATACGCCTTTGAATTACTTGGTTCCCTGATTTCCCGCTTTTCCTTTATTATTTTCTTCCATGCCTTAACTGTTACGAGCTTTAAATGCCTTCCATGCTTTATTTTCTACTTGATAGTTATTGTTTCTCATGTTAAAAATGTTATACCTTTCAATGCTTTCATGACTCGCTGCTATTTGCCTTAATTGACTTACTTGTACCGTTTAATCATCATTTATCAGACTTATCTGATTGTGTAGTGTTACATTTTTAAATTCCTAATTTGGTACGGGCTACCCTTTTTGATTCAGCTTCATATTCATCAATAGTAGAGATTCTTGTGATTTGAGTTATTGATTTGATTGTACTCATTGAATATTTGATACTGATATAGTGGAATCGGGTTGCACACCGCAACAAATGAAATACAACTGGATTGATATGGTGGAATAAGGGTGAATTTGTACTGATATGGTGGGATCAGGTTGCATACCGCAATATGTAAAATAAGGGTGGATTGATACGGTAAAATATGGGTGAATTATGATATTGATTCTGTTATATGGTGGGATCGGTTTGCGCATTGTAACATATATTTACTTATGATTGTTGATATTACTATGCTGGAATAAGGAAGAATTATGTTGTACAGTGGGATCGGGTTGTATGCCACAACAACATATGTGTTTCTACTTCCTTGAGCTGTGTTGGTTTTAGGTATTTTCATACTAAACTCTAAGGGTTAGTAATTCTAATCGTGACTGGTTTTTCTTTGAGGATTTAGCTATTTTCTTCAGTTAACTCTCTTATTTTGTTCTGTATCCTTCTCATGTCTTTGTTATATACTGCGTACAGGTTATAGTGTAAGAGACCTACCTTAGCCTCGTAACTACTTCGTCGAGGTTTGGATCGGTACTTATAGTGTACATGAGGTCGGTTATACTCATACTACACTCTGCACTTCTTGTACAGATTTTGGAGTTGGTCCCAACAGCGGTTATTAGTGTGCTTGGGTTGGCTAGCTTGTGGATACTTGAGGTACAGCTGCTCAGCGTCCGCAGCTCCTAGAGCCCCCTTTTCTTCTTTTTTTATTAGTTGTGTATTTTCTCTCAAATAGTTTTATGTTTTATTCAAACCCTTATTTGTACTATTCTAGTAGTTTGTGCACTTGTGACACCGGGTCCAGGGTTGTATTAGATATTTCAGTCATTATTGCTTCTGCATATTTACTTTAGATTATCTCAGATACTTAAGTTTCTTTCTTATCATGTAATTTGAATTGTTGAAAATGGATAAATGATTCTAACGTTGGCTTGCCTAGCAAGTTAAATGTTAGGCCTCATCACGGTCCCGAAGGTGGGAATTCCGGATCATGATAAGTTGGTATAAGAGAATTAGGTTATATAGGTATTAAGAGACACGAGCAAGCTTAGTACAGTCTGGAAGATCGGTACGGAGATATTTGTACTTATCTTCCAGAGGCTATGGAGTTTAGGAACAATATAACTTTTATTCTTCTCTATCGTGCGATTTTATTCAACTGTTGATGTTTGAACTCTTCTATTCTTGATCTCTCGTAGATGGAGAGAACATGCACTGCATCTTTAGTTGGACAGCAACCGGAACCCCCAGCGGCAGCTCCTACGAGGGGCAGCGGTCGAGGCCAAGGAAGAGGCAGAGCTCAGTCTAGATCTCGAGCTGCAGCACCAGCAGTAGAGCATCATGTAGATTTTGATGAGGAAGTTCTAGCTCAAACACGCCTGTTGGACCAGCTCAGGTTCTGGAGGGGTTCATTGCCACCTCAGTGCTTTAGGACGCTCAAGTCTGTTTGGTGGACCTTATAGAGAGTGTGGCCCAGACCGATACATTTCCTGTGGCACCAACCATCTCTTATGTTGGGGGACGAGCACAGACTCCCGCTATTCACACTCCAAAGCAGATGGCTCCCCAGTAAAAGACACCAGCTGCCCCGTTAGTTTGGATGGTTCAGCCGGTTATTACGGCACAGGCCGGTGATATGCCCGCCATGTCTTCTGACGGCTTATTGAGATTGGATAAGTTTACAAAGCTCTTCCTAGTTCACTTCAGTGGTGTACCTTCTGACAACCCACATGATTATCTTGACCACTACCATGAGGTGCTGCATAAGATGGGTATAGTTGAGACTAATGGGGCCGATTTTACTATGTTTTAGATGTTGGGTTCCGCCAAGAGATGGTGAAAGGACTATGTATCTACCAGCACACCGGGGTTTCCTGCTCTTACTTGGGACCAGTTCTCTCAGCTATTTCTAGATAAATTCCTTCCTACCACACTGAGGGAGGATTACGTTGGCGGTTTGAGCGTTTCCAGTGGGGCAGTATGTCAGTCACTCAATATGAGAGCCGTTTTGTGGATCTAGCCTGCCATGCTCTTCTTCTACTTCCTACTAAGAGAGCGGTAGAGGGTGAGGATGTTTATTGATAGACTCACTGATCTCGTCCAAGTCACACCCTCTATTTGAGGTAGTGAAACGGCCGATGCAATAGTAATATCCAACATAGTCGGGGTCGAATTCCATAGGGAGATATGAGATTTGGATTAGAGGTATATATTTGGACTAAGCACGTGAGGTATCTAAATTACACTTCCACAAATATGGTTGTGATTTACTTCTAAAATTATGCTAAAGATTGCAATTCTAAAAATATGAAACTAGGAAATATTGTTTTTGATTTGTTTTCAAATATTGTAAAAAGACCTAGGGCTATGACCTTGACCTAGGTGTTTGCCTAACGAGTTGTGAACTTTAAGTCTTGTTTCATTGGTGGGGGAGTATTGTAGCTATCAACTCTCAACTACCCACTCAATACCTGTCGATAAGAGAGTGATTTTGCCCAATTTGGATTTCTCAAATCCAAATGGGTATTGAACAAATTAGTTGATAAATTGCTCAAGTCGAGTTTTACTATCTCTAGGTTCAACCCTTTAATTGGGACTATCAATCACTTCTTTTCATCCAAATTTATTGTTAGCTAAGTTTTCCTAGACTAAGTCTCTCTTTCTCAAGTAGAGACCAAGTCAAATAGGCATGAACTAATATTTGCAATCATTAATTTTACAATAAAAAGCAAGAACAAGGCTAAATAATCAACACCCAACCATAAATAAGCCATAAATTAAACACCCATTAGGTTTAAACACTATGGCTGGGTCACATCCCTAGTTATAAATTTAACTACTCATGCTTGGAATAGAAGAAATAGAAGAAAAAAATGATAAATAAACTCATATTCAAAGATTAGAAGTCAAAAATCTAATATTTAACCACTAAAGTAAGCTAAAGTTTCCTAAAGCGTAAAGAAAAATGGCTACAGATGTTGAGATTTTCAAAACTTGACTTAATTTCGTGAAAGTAGTCTATTTATACACAGCTAGAATTTTCGGATAAAATTACCCATTCAATGGTTCTGCGGCCGCACAATTCCATGTGCGGTCTGCACTTCTTCTTTAGTCTTGGCAGGAGCTTGATCTGCAACCACATAATTATGAGAAGCGGCCACATATGGAGTGTTCTACGGCACGCACATTTCCTAGTGCGGCCGCAAAGTTCCTTTCTGCGGACCACACATATCTGAGTACGGTCGTATGGCTAACCTCTGCGGCCACACAATAATTGTGCGGTCCGCATATCCTTGAGGCTTGAACTAGGACTTATTTGAACTTGAAATCTAGTATAGCTTATGTGGGCACAAAATAATTCTGCGGTCCACACATTGCATTAATCCTCTGACAAACTTTACATGGAATTCGTCGGTCGTAGATGGAATTCTACGGTCCGCACATTATGCCTTTTGCCTAGTTTTTGCACTTGAGTTCAGATTACTCCTTCTGGTGTTGGATTTCATCTTCTTTTCTTTGTCTCATTTCCAAATGCTCCTGCAATTAAGCATATTTCATCAGTTTTCGAGAATACAATTAAGTACTTTTGGACTAAAATGAAAGTAAAAAGGTGCTAACAAGTAGTCAAAATCCCGACTTATCAACTTCCCCAAACCTAAGCTTTATCTTGTCCTCAAGCAACTGAAATAGTTCCCACCTGCACAAGTTAAGAACTTTTCCCACTAATATAAGGTGAATCAAACACACATCAATTGGGACAAACAATTACCGACACACTTATGAATTATCAACAAGGCAATAATTTGAATTTTTAAGCACAAAAGTCTAATGTTACACTAGAGCATCAAGAGTTGACTTTATTCATCATGGAAGCTCGCTCTTTCGTGTAGGTCATTGTGGATCCCAAACTCCTCCTCCTCTACCCTCCTTTTGCATATCTCACTTAAGAATGATGCACTCAATTCAAGGATTTGTGAAAAGTTCGCTCATCTCTCTCAAAAGAATGTCACAAGTATGGATCTAAGTACCATATGCTTGCCCCTCATGTAAATCACGACTAATGTAAGTTCACTTGGCTTGAAATCACGTAGGGCATTTTCGGAATGTAATGAAGGCTTTTGGACAAAGGTAGGGAATGTTGGAATAGAAACGGGTTCATCTTTCCTTAAGCATTCCATTTTTCTCTTTTTGGCTCATGTTTTGCAGACTCTTTGAGTCATTTTCTTTTTTCTTAGGGGAACTAGATAGACTTAACATCACTCTTTCTTGGTCATGATGTTCATTTTCTCCTTCTTTTTTTTCTCCATGCGCATCATTGCTTTTCTTTGAATCCCTTCAACTCTTCGCTTTATTCACTTTTTTTTTTTTTGCTTTTTTCTTTTGTTCTTTCTTTATTTTGTGCCTTGCTACCATTTTCAAACTCTTCGTCTCTCCCCCAAACTTATGTTTTTGGCCAATTGTTTCTCAATAGTGTTAAGGAAAGCTTGGCTACCAAGAGAGAATCACTACAAAACGGGTAAAGGTTTGTAACGTGGTTATCAAACGAGAAAGGTCTTAGGCTCAAATTTGTTGACTAGGGATAGCAACATTGGTGGGTCATGGAAATTTTTAAATGGGTCAAGGAGAGCCTACAATCACTTCTCAAGCCTAGCAAAACTTAGAATTTCGCCTAGAAACATATTCGGGGCAAGTTCTAGACCATTCGCATGGGTACTTGGACTTGAAACAAAAATCTCACTTCTCACACAGCTGGATTGTTAAAAAGGATAGAGTCGTGGGCCCACAACAACCATATTCAAGATTGAAAATCACTAATGGTTTAACTAAACCACTCGATGATTGCTTAAGTCAACACAAGATTCAAAAGGTCACTACCTAGAGCTATCTCTTTCCATAAACTTGTTTTTATTCATAACCACGTCGTTATGTGTATTGGTACCAAGTGAAGCATGCTCGACTCTTCTAGTTCAACTCAATTTGGTCCTTTTATTCATTGTTACTACTATTCTAACTAAAACATCAAAAATAGACTCAATCCCTTAAGAAGGTTGTCACGCCATCCATCATTGGGAAAAGTCACCCGGTTCACACATTAACCACCTTTGGAAAGAAGTGTGGCATTAAGAAAACCAAAGGTTTATTGATCACTTAAGAATGAATAGAAACTGCTAAATTAACAAGAAGCTATCAAGGTAAATAAGAAGCTGTTAGACTAAACATCAACTACTAGGAAAACAAAATAAATAAGCTATAGAATAAACTGCGGAAAGCATAAATAAAATGAGTAAACAAAATGACAGAGGATAAAGAGAATATATGCATAAATGAAAAGAAGAAAATGTTATGAGTTATTTATAGGCCAATGTAATCAAAATCAAATAAACTCCACCCCCTCCCCCTCCCCCTCCCCCTC
>MU684020.1:6972-17261 GCA_026770625.1 Nicotiana glauca
GTTGAGGTAGCTGCTTGACGTTCGCAGGACCTGACTACTCTTCCTATTTCAGTTTTATTTATATATACATTCCCAGACTTGTGTATTTTCGTTCAGATATTGTTATCCAGTTTGTTTTAGAGGCTCTAGACTCGTGACCCTAGATCTTTTGGGAGTGTTTTTATCAGACTTCGTATTTCTCAGTATTATTCTTTGATAAATATTGGGTTATTATTCTACAACTATTTTATTCTCCTTAAATTGTTGATTTTGAGATTTATTGTTGAATTGGGAGCTACTGTTGGTCAGGCTTGCCTAGCTTTAAGGTTGGGCGCCATCACGACCGGGTTTGGGTCGTGACAGTATTCTTGGGTGTTCTAACAGCATGAACTAGATTAGCTAAAGCTCCTATACCAGTCCAATTGTCCCGCCAAAAAGAAATTTGACCTCTTCCTATCTTCCAAAAAATAGCAGGTTCAACATTTTTTTTTTATGTCCACTAGCCTTTTCCAAGTATGAGATAGACCATAGACCTATTTCTTTGCAACAGAGTGAGATCTTTTGCAAAATTTAGCCTCCAAGAATTTCTTCAACAAGGTGTTTTGAGTCCTAAAATTCCACCAGAGTTTGGCAGAGAATGCATTGCAAGTGTCTTGTAAAGACCTGAAACCAACTCACCCTTCTTGCACTAGAAAGCATAAATAATTCCAAGCTATCCAATGCCTTTTGTTTCTACTATCCTACTTTTCCCAGAAGAAGTTAGCAATAATTTGATCAATCTTGTTCAACATTGTTTTAGGAGGGTGAAGCACATATAGTAGATGCAAAGGAAGTGTATGTAACACATATTTAATTCGGACTGCCTTCCCACCATAGGATAATAATCTTCTTTGGAACCCTTGCATCCGATTAGCAACTTTGGCCACCATGTTGTTGAAGTAAACCACCTTTTTTCTGCCTACATAAATAGGACAACCCAGATACATCATCGAGAATTGACAATAAGGAAAACCACTAATCCTCGAAATGTCTGTAATTCTAGTATCACTCTCATTCAATGAAATATAGAACCCAAATTTTCCTTTGTTTACTGAAACCTTCTCATAGACGTCTAATTTAGACATTATTAATATTAATGAGGTAGGATCAACAAAAGAAAAGAGGATTGTATCATCTGCATAACACAAATGAGATTGGAGATATACCTCATTTGTTTAAAATCAAACACTTGTTAGAAATGGCGAATGGTGTTATTACTTGTTAAAATTACTTGTTTAATAGTTATCCAAATTTTCTTTTTTGTTGATAAAATCTAACTGATATAAATCATATCCAAATAATTTTTTTGTTGATAAAATCTGAATGATATAAATGGAATATGTACCTTAAAATTGTTTAGTAAAAAAAAAAAAAGAAGACATTTTTTTGGTTAAAAAAAAGGAAAATTAGGTCTGAGCGAGCAGTAGTTTACAATTGCGATTGGTGTTTTACTTGAGCCCAACTTTTCAATGTGTCCCTAAATATTTTCAGTGTTTTTCTCCTCTCTGGCTATAAAGCCCTTCTATGACAGCACTCCACATATAGATTCACATAAACCCTACTCCTACTTTATTTGTTGAAGCGGCGGCCGCCGCTCCATAATGGCCCTTATCATTCTGTTATACAGAGAAACCGCGGTCGACTAAACTGAGAAAATTCCTTTTCTTCTCATTCTCTACCGCGTTTCTCTGTATAACGAAATGATTTTAGGGTCAATAGTATTATTCTTTTGGGTCAACTGTTTGTATTTTTCTGCCTTCTTTGGTGAGAATTTTCAGAAAATATCCTAGTTTTTATGTTATTGGTATATGATTAAATTTGGGTTTCTCTTACGTGGTGGTACTTCCATCCAAGAGGTTGTAAGTACGAGTTTCTCCAATCACAAGGTGAAAGTTCTTGGAGGGAAGTATGTCCGAGTTTCTATTTGGAAACAGCCTGCCTGGAGTAAGGAGTAAGGTCTGCGTACACACTATCCTCTCCAGATTCCCACTGAGATTATACTGGATTGTTGCTGTTGTTGTTGTTTTACGTGGTAGTATCAGTTAGATGTTATGAATAATTTCTCATTGATATCCGTACGAATTTATGGGTGTGTCCGGCAACACAATTATTATTTTTCCTTAAATCATATTTGGTGTAATGATATTTGGTTATTTATTTTGTCATTAAGGTTGTAGTAGTAGAAGATCTGAAGATGAGAAATGAGGCATTGGATAGTGTTGTTAGTGACAGTTGTGAGTAGCAAAAATTTACTCTGGAGTTGGAGTTAAATATACTTGTAAAATAAAAATGAATTATTACAACTTTTAGGGGTACAGTTTAGAACAAATGATTCATCAAAACACTCAGATTGCTAATATTGTTACTTGTTTAATATTGAAATCTCTGAAATGTTTCTTTAGTATGAATGTGATTTTCTTCAAGATATCTTGCATATGGTCTTTACTCTGTTATTGGTTTATTGTACATTATCCTAAGGGCAGCTATTTTAGGTAACTGTGTTGACCATTTAGCAAAAACCCAGTGGAAAAAATCAATTTCCTTTTTCTATAAAGTAAATAACTTTCATTAAATGTTAGGGCCAATGGAAATACGCCTGTATACAAGTAGTAGAACAAAAAAGGGAGAAAACCTAGAGAAAAATCCTTTTCCCTTCTCCAAGATTTCCTTACAAGGAAGGAAGCACCTTGGTAGAAGCAACAACAACAACAACTACCCAGTAAAATCCCACCAAGTGGGGTCTGGGGAGAGTAATGTGTACGCAGACCTTACCCCTACCCCGATAGGGCAGAGACGCTGTTTCCGATAGACCCTCGACTTAAAAAAACCTTGGTAGAAGCACTATAGAGTAATTGAGCTGATTTTAAGCACTGGGTCCTATGGTCTGATAGGGCATCATTTTTATATTGTAACTTAATTAGATAATTATATTTTTATATGCATGCTTAGTTGGCTGATGAAGAAAACTGGCTTTAGGAAGCTGGTTCAGGTTGCTCAATGGCTAGAGAGAAGGACCTGCTCCAGTCTTTGGGAGTAGGAGCTTTGCCCCATGCTTTGGGAGTTCACATTTGTCTGGTAACTATGTAGTCCTTTTGATAACTTATATGATAGAACTTATGCTTCAGTTTTTGGTACAAAGAATGACCAGGAAACGGCAAGATACTAATTCTAACCGCATCATAGAATGCTCCCTTTAGTTATTATATAAGTAGTTAGGGTGGTGCTTTCATTCAACATGATGGAAATAAAGAGATTCTCTTCGTATATGAAAATGAAAGAAGAAAGCCACGTGAAGAAATCGCGAAGATTCCAACTTCATGCGTCATGCTTCTCCAGTGAAAATAGGAGAAAATAAAAATGTATGTCTGGTGTGATGAGAAATAGTCAGTTATAACTCTAACACCACGTCTGGACCGCCTTACACTAAAAGGAATGTTTCCAAATTGTATTTATGCTAAGATTAGGGGACAGGCAATGGTGTATCTGATCGAAATGCCCGAAACCCTACTTACCCTTTGTAGAACAACAACAACAACTACTACCCAGTATTGTCCCACAAAGTGGGGTCTGGGGAGGGTAATATGTAGACAGGCCTTACCCCTACCCGAAAGGGTAATATGTAGAACTTGATATAATAAAAGAAGGGTAGCCCATAACGCCAGGGAAGGAGTTACCCAAATATATGGTTGGAGAGGGTATGCAACTACAGGAGTTTGGAGAGGGTATGCAACTACAGGATGGGCTATGGAATATATATAGGCATTTTGGGCAGAACGGAATCATATTGCAGGGTATATTTGACTTGAAGGAGGTGCAGATGTAGAGGTGTATTCCAAGTGGACCATAACATTGTGTTAAACTATATATACTTGTGTAAAATATCCAAGTGCTTTCACTTCTTGTTTACAAAATTGGCAATGATGGAGTAATCTTATTTTGTCATTGATGATGAAGAGGCAGCATGCATCTTTTTTCGCTGTATGAGGTAGACACCTTTCTCTTTGTCTTGGCAATCGCCAAAGTCGTCTATCTCGATATCTACCGGCGTGAGTAACTTTCAGTTTCTCAAAATTATCCATGTTACACTATTTAGCATCATTTCAGGATTTGATCCAGCTTATTCCCCTGGTTTCCTGGTTGCTAAATGAGCTAGCAGGTATATTCATGCATCATTGAGATTCTTCAAGGTGCAAGTGCAGGGATTTTGCCTCTAAAATAGAAAGATACAAGGATTAAGGGAGCTAACTCTCTTAGTGGGAAAATCTGCTTCGGTCCTAATTATAGCAATTTAAAGACTGACAGAATTCAATAATCATCTCAGGTTCCTAAAGAACTTCCTTTGTTTTCTGTCTTAACGAGTTATGGTGTATTTCAGCCACTTTAGGATGATGAATCAAGGTATGGTCTCAGATTGTTGTCATTGCTGGTGCACCGAAAAATTTGATCCTAGGTATGATATCTTGGTTTATTTGGACGCAAACCTGAAAACATACTGGGCTTTGCATGCCTGTTGTATATCCTCCATCTGGGGAGCACAGTTTAATCTCTCATTCCACGCTTGTGCACTCTCTCTCTCTCTCACACACACAGAGCACGCGCACGCGCACATACACAGAGACAACGGTATACAAATTTATTTTCCTTGGTGACCGGTACTTTCACTTGATTTTCCTAATTTAGCCACTTTTTATGTAAAGATAAATCTAAACTAAAACACTGTTCAAAATTCAGAAAAATACTCCAGCATAATATACCAGTGCTCCAATCTGTAGTATATTATACTGGAGCTAGCAAAGTATACCGGTCCAGCATAATATGCTGAAAGTTCATACACAGGTGCATCGAACTCCAGTATATTATACTGGTCCGGTCTCTATTGCAACAAAATAGTAGCTATTTTTTAATGACTTGGCAAATGCTGGCTATTTTTGAATGATCAGTCCGAAAACTAGCTAGCCCGTGCCATTTTAACCATTTTACATGGTATCAAAGCAAGACCTAATTGTCCATGCTTTAGATGTCCGCGTGGGGATGGAGGGTAGGGGGAAGGGATGTGAAGAGTCTCACATGCTTTAAGGGATGAGTGGTCTTGTTAATATGACTTGGGCAATAATCACATTATGAGCTAGCTTTTAAGGTTGAGTTGGGAACAAGGTTCATTTAACACAAGAGATTTAGCTTTTGTTGACAAATGAAGCTATCGTAGTTCTGGTTCACAGGTCAACCGATCATTCGTACCACTTGCTCATTTGCCTAGCTGAATGGAAAAGTAATCTCAACTCTAATGAAGGATTTTTATCAATTTTTTCTTGCTTTCAGAAATGACTTATCTGTTTTGCTTTTCTATAGTAAGATCTGAGAGGCCCTCACATGTTAATTAGCCTGATTACAGTAATCTTGCTTCACAAATTTGTTAGAATTTCATTAAAGATCCAGACTGGCTGGCTGTCACATATTTTTGGTTGTCCTGTTAGTTTTTAACACTTTATTTCCTATTTTCACAAGGTTCGTGTCAATCATATTTTAAAGCTTAAGATGTGCAAAGGGTTTGTTGCTAGTACCGTACGTGTTATTGTTTTGCAACATGGTAAAAACTTACTCGCACCCGGTGTTTACAAATAATTTATCATGATTAAGTCATAATTTAGGTGAGTTAATTAACTAACGTTTAGTGTTAAGAGTGTATATATACAAACATGTTTCATGTATTCATTGAATTGGTGCAAACACCTAATGCGAACAAGTTTTTACCATTTTCTTACAGCCCTTGGTGGCGTGGTGGAAGATGATGAAACAAATTCTTATCAAGAAGTCATTAAGAAGTTGGCAGTTTTTCATAAGGAATTTTGCTTGAGCTAAGCATGCTTGTCCGTTGAAGTACATTAAAGAGAATAATGCTGAATCTGGATTTGAAACTTCTGTATATGTTAGGAGTAATAAGATGGTTAATTTTGCACTCAAAAGTGCATGATGAAAGGTTCTTTTCCATTCTATAATAACTAAAGGGAGTAGTTCTTATCTTGGGTAGTTGGATGAGATGGGCTGCACGCCTCTTGTAAAGAATTATATATAGATATAGTAAAAAAAGGGCAGTTTGGTACACAAATCATCGCGCATTCATATAGCGCCCGGAAAGAGCACATCCTAGACGCTAAGGGGTGTGATGTAGACAGCCTATCCTAATGGAAGCATTATTGATTGGTTCCAAAACTCTTAGTTATAGCAGTGAATAGACTAACCAAATCAGATCAAAACTTTTAGTTTCTTTGTCTAGTTTGGCTGCCTCTATTTAACCTTCCTTGTCTGGTAGTAATGAAGTGAAAAAGGATATTCCAGTCAAGTAGCAAATTAAAGAAGAATATTCTATTTTTCCTATAGTGCTACTTAGCCCTAGATCACTACATGTTGGATTTTGTCTTCTATCCATACAAATGTTTGTGTTACCAATTTGAGTTATAAAAAGGAAGAACTGTGTTTACTAGTTTTAAGTTATGTGTGCTGCTAATGTAAAGATTATTTACACCATCATGTTAAATTGATCTAGTTGATTCTGCTCATCACTAGAGTTGTATCGCGTTCAATTTTTGACTTCAGTGTCCCAGGAAGTGATAAATAGGGGAGTTGATTTGGAAAGATGGTGGTTTCTCTCTGCATATTTATATATCCTGTGGATGCATTTGTATAAATAAAAAAGGAAGTCAATGCACAAGGCATTTTGCATTCACGTGGAGTTCGGAAAAGGATCGCACTAGAAGGCAGTGGCGTATGCAGAACTTCTTACAAGCGGTGTCACATTAAAATAAATGAACACAAATAAATCGTTATAAGATCATATAAACAAAAAGTATTTTAATGCCCTAATGTAATTGTCACTAACGTTCAATAAGAAGAAGAAAATAAAAGGAGGGGGTGGGGTGGGGTGGGGTGGGGGATATTGTTGATAATGAGTATTTTGCAAAGGGGAAAAAAAAGTCTCCTCCTTTCTTGAAAAGAGCGTAATACCAAGCAGAACAAATTAATTCAGTGATTGAAGATTACTACTCTTAAGACATTACAATAAAATAAAATAGCCATAGTACAAGTCTTGATTGATAACAAGATCGGTCTTTAGAAGTTGAATAAAGTTACAAATTAGAATTCATGAAACATTTCTCTAATATGAATTTAAGCACCACAAGATTTGTTTTGCAGGAGCCTTTTTTGCAGGTAGTTGCTTTCTCCACCTCAATCTCAACAACAATGGCACCAATCTCAGCTTCCTCGATTGAGTTGCTTAAGCCCAACAATAACAGTAGAATTCCAGCACAACTTCAAAAAAATAACAAAATTCCACAAAACCATCAGTAACAACAACAAAAATTTCCGAAACAATTGAAGTAAATATAAAGAATGAGCCATTTTTACCCAAAAAAAAAAATTGTTAAACTTCAAAAGATAGGTCACTTTTTTGTGTAGATTGAAAACTTTCCCAAACAAATTCTGGTCCAACTTCTACTTCGACCTGTCCCATTTGCTCCTGTTCCACTTCTCCATGTCCCGCTTCATCATATCCTCTTCTAACCTGAAAAAATAATCATACAACTTTTATGTTAGTTTAAGTTTACTAAATGAAAAATTATTTCTAACATAAAAAACAACGTTACATGTAGTTTGGGACGAACCGAAGAGGTAGTTTCTTCTTGTACAATATTATATTTGCAAGTCCTTTTGTTATGGCGAGGCTTGTGACAGATACTACAATCTAGAGATTTTTGCTTTCGTTTCATCTTTGTTCGACTAGCTCCAACTTCATCTTGTTCCTTTCTTCGTAGCTTTTGCTTTCTTCCTCGCTTACTATTTCTCACAATTTTTGGAGACAAAGGAGGAATTTTACTTTACTTAGGCCATCGTTATTGCCCATTCATCGGAAGAATTGAGTTTTCGTAAATTCTTCTATATGTTTCCACCTTGTAACAATCATGGACATAGTCGATAATATATTATCCTTCTTAGCCCAAATTGCCGCAATAGCATGCTTGCAAGGGACTCCAGTGAGACTCCATTTTCTGCAACTACAAGATTTATTCTGCAAGTCAACTGCCCAATTGTCCGTAACTGTAGCTCCTAAAATTTTATAGTCCAGTAATTAGATTTTCTAGGTATATATTCAGCAGCTGCAATCTGATTTTTGTGTAACATATCCTTGATCTTCGGACAAACATCGCCCAAATTCCATTTCTCTGCCTTCTCCCTATTAGCTAGCATTCTGGCCATGAGTAGATATCGTAATTTCTCCAAAAATATCACAATTGGCTTGTCTCTAGCATCAAGTATCATGCTATTAAATACTTCACACAAATTATTTAGTAAGGTATCACACTTAGCATCTGAAGAGAAATGCGACATAGACCATTCGCTAGGATCTTTGTCATTTAACCAAGTAGTAGCATCAGGATCTAACTTTAAAATATCTTCCATACAATTATTAAATTTTCTCATAGTAGTTGCCTTTGCAGCAACCCAAAGTGCTTTTTTTAATATGATTCCACCAAAGCCAGCCCTCTTGAAATTATTATGGAGGTGTCTTACACAGAACCATCCATGCCAACTGCAGATAACAATTGAGTCCCATACATTGGACCCTTCAACCAACATCCATCCACCCCTACTATTTTTCTACAACCCGCTCTAAAGCCAAGCTTGCAGGAAGCAAAACAAATATATATTCTTTGAAATCTTTATGGCTCATTAGGGATCTCGTTATCAGTGAACTTCATGTAAACTGTGCTGCCCGGATTTGTCCTATCGATTTCATTGCAATAATCCCACATTATTTTATACTGATCTTTAATGTCACCATCAATTAATGCAATAGCCTTCATCTTAGCTCTTTTAGCTTGAGATAACGTTACTTGAGCTCTTAGTTCAACACTCACTCTATCTCTGAATTCAGCCACTTTCCAATCCCTGTTTGATCCAATTTCTTTGAGGTATCTTCTTGCAATGAGAGATGACGTGATTATCCTATTTTCGTGATGCCATTCCTTACAAGTATGTATAGGATTGTAAGTTTTAACCTGCAAAGCCTTGTCTCTTTGCATTCTAGAAGCCATAATTTTCCATTTGTACTCTGGATGATGTATGCAACGTGCCTCCATTCTGACATTATCGTTTCTACTCCACAGATATACTTTCCATTCTTAACCTCATGAGTTACTACAACATTCTTAAATTCTTGCTTTGTCCCAAAGATATATTCTAGACCTAATACTGTGTTATCTTCATCGGTCTTTGGATTGAACTGAGGAAAGTTGAAACTTTCAGTTTCAGAATCACTATCCAAACTCTTCATGTCTTCAGAACCAACACAATCATGATCCCCTTCTATATCAACCATCTTTCTTTTTATTTCGTCACCAAGGAGCTCCCTTTCTTCCAAAATACTTTGGTTCATCTTCTCATGTGTATCAACCAACACATCATCTGATAAACTAACTTTCGAATCACTAAACTCATCAGAAGATGAAATCTCACACATAAGCTGATGGTTGTTATTTTCTTCAATATTTGATTCAGTTATTGAATCCACTTTATCCATTTGAATATAAGAGTCAGTGTTCAAAGTATATCTCAAGTACATTGTCCTTTTGGATGATTTTACCAATTGCAAAGGCTTCAAAATCTGTAGAGATCAACTTTTATCTATTAGAAGGCCTTTCACACTTGCGCCAAAAAGTTATTGAATCACTTACATAGCCACATATCTCTGCCATCTTTTTGAGCTCAGAAATATTCAATTATGTGGCATTTACATAATCAATGTAATCTATGTTTCCTCCAATGTAATGCTTCTCTGGTATACACTTCATAATTCCCCCATGATATATTTTCATAGTGACAAGCGAAGCGTCGGCTATCGAATCTGAAACTATAAATAGTAAACTCCATAAGTGTTGTTGTAAAGAAGAATAATACAAGATTGAACTGGACGTTCAACATAGGCAAAACATTATGTAGGCCCGAACAAAAAAAAAACAAAAGATAGTGGTACATGATACAATTTGCATATATAGACGAACTTAATACAGATTAGTGAAATACAAGAAGGTTTAGCAAATTAAATATGCAAAACGCAAAGCTCACGCTGTAACTGTTAGCGTCACTGTGTTAAAAATAAACTGTTAGAAAATAAAGAAAGGTAGAATAATGAGAAATTTCCGAGTCCACAATTTGCTTGTGTGTCCTTAAGGAATTTTAACCCCCTCACACGTTGCCAAGGTAATGGATTAAAT
>MU684020.1:23121-58666 GCA_026770625.1 Nicotiana glauca
GAGAGAGATATTGCGAAGTAGGATGCAATATATTCAGAAAGATAGGAGTTCTGGAGTGTATTTCGTGTCTCAAAGATGCAGCCTTGCCTCTTATAGGCAAATATCAGAAGAGGTGTCTTGAAAATGTGCCTTTTCAGAAAATACGTAGCCTGCCGCGGTTCTACCGCGATAGCGGCAGAACCGCGGCCAGAGAGCCTTTCTGAATCTCACTGCCGCGGTTCTACCGCGATCGCGACAGAAACGCGGCCAGCGAGGTTCTCTGAAATTTCAGCAGAGTTCTGGCGTACTTTCAACAGTGATTTGGTATTTAATTAATTATTGGATAATTAAATAAATTTTGTCCAAAAAATAATCTTATCGATCATTTGACAAATCCAAATCCAAATCCAAATCCAAAGCCGAGCCGAGCGAGCGACGACGACGGCGCGAGGGTTCATTCTCTTCAACTCCTTTTAAGAGCTTTAAGAAGTGATTCTATATATAAGCACACAAATGTGGTTGTCCCTCACCAATGAGGGACAAAGTGCAAGACAAAATTCACTTCTTCAAATTTTTATTTTCCCTCCATTTTATTTCCCTCCATTTCCAATCACACTTCTTCTATTTTAAAGCCAAATGGCTTAAAGTCTCCAACAGTAACAACAAAATTCTTCAATATGAAAATCGAGAGGAAAATATCACCAAAAAAATGAGGTGATTCTCTTCCATTGTTGCGCCTTAATAGCATTGTTACTTCCTAATATTTGATTCTGTTGCAGATGCAATTAGGGCTGGGTATGATTTACTATTGATGTTTTGGCTCCAAGAAAGGAGAAGACAAAGGGACAGGTTTTATGCTAAACAGATTGCTTTTTGATGATGTTATGCTAAAATGATTGTGAGTGGGGCATTCTTTGAATAAAGAAGTCTTCAATTCTGCCACTTTAGGAAGTCCCGTTAAAATTTATAACGGTGTTTATGATTGTGATTAAAAGTGCACCACTATGTTAAAGAAAAAGGATTATTAGTGCACCATGTTAAAGAATGTGTATTATTTTAACTGTAAAGCTATAGATGGTGTATGGTTTTGGGCTTTTCCTCAGTATTGTGCTATAGAAGGGGAAAAAATGAAAAAATGAAGCCCCGGTTTACCAGTTGGGAGGATCGATCCTGCCACCACCCAAATAAATGCAACGTCCTTTCCACTGCTCCAAAGCAATATGTTCTGCAAATGGTGTCATCCATTTGTATAACGTTTTTAATGTTCACATATGAGTTATATATATATATAATTTGTTAAATTTTTCGACGAAGCGGTGTCACGTGACACTGCTTCACCCTTGGTAAATCCGCTGCTACTAGAAGTGCTATGATGTGGACATCCTACCCTAATACAAGTATTAGTGCTCATTTGTATAACAATTCTTGAATTATTTTTCACCGCTAACGATCTTCACATTATTATTTCCCTCATAAACATTGTTCTTTACACTATTATTCCTGCATATGCAACTAGCTAGTAGTTGAACCAAACAATCCTATGAGTTTTTTGTTTATCTGGTGTATGATATCTGCATGGGAATTTGACTATATCCGAATTCACGTCGCGTAGGGCCCCATTCGTGGGAAAAAGCTCCCTATCAAGGATTTCATACCTAAGGCTCGAATCCGAGGTCTTTGGTTAAGAAAGAGCAGCCTCATACGCTGCACCACATCCGTTGATGGTTACTCTGTGAGTTTAAGTGAAAAGGGTATGGAAGTAGTTTTATAAAAACAATGTGCTGCAGTCCTGCAAATCAGAACCTTTCATACCATCACCACTGAAGTCTCAACCGTAGCAAACTTAGACTTCCCCCCACTCTATAATTAACAATTAACAAGCCATTTTGCATGGACTCTAGATAAGTCCACATTTTGGCTTCATTCCTTTACTTCTGTATGTACTTATAACCTTATCTTCTTCCCATTATTAGTACCACAATATGGGCACACTTCTCAACTTACTATAAATAGATGTCACCCTCTCTTTCTTCTTCATATCCTTATTGACTTCATCAATTTAGTGATTGATCTTCTTGATTTTTGGAATGCCTAAGAAAGTGCAAGCTAAAAGAAGTACTCCCAAAGGCCACTTTGTTGTTTATGTTGGTAGTGAAATGACTAGGTTTGTTTTGCCTACATCTTATCTGAAGAATCCATTATTCCAAAAGCTACTTGATAAGGCTGCAGAAGAGTATGGTTTTCACGACACATACAAAATTCTTCTTCCTTTTGATGAATCCACCTTTCGCCAACTTATTGCCATTTTAGGCAAGTCTTGACCCATGCAAGAGAAGATCAACCTTAATTCTATCACTTACCACAATATTATTTGCTTCCTTAAGTTGAAGTGCTTTGGTGAGTATAGTTACTAATTATAGTGTAAATTATTGTTATAGATATAAAATAAATACTAAGATTAGCAATTGAAATTGAAAGAGATGACAAGCGTAGCTCATATCCTTCATTTTACTTTCTATCAGTGAAGATTTTGGCCAATTCAAGACAAGTTCTTATAAATACAAGAGCAGGCATCGCATTGTTTGAACCAGCGTACGGACCTTATCAATCATCAATACAATGTTTGATTCAGATGCACGTTTTTCTACCATAAGTAGTTCAATTTCATTGTTTTTACTTAACTTAATTAAGAGTTAAGAGAAGAAAAAAAGTCTTCTTTTTTTCATTGTCCAAAAAAATTCCCTTATTGAATGCTACCCAGTAGCAAACCCTTCACCTTCCCCCGTTAACTATCACTACAAAAAAAGCTGAAATTTGCTACGAACTCCGTCGTTAATCTTTCGCTAAAAAGCTTATAGCTAGCAAAATTTCTTGATAATCCGTTGCTAATCCATCGCTAAATAAGATTAGCGACGGTTTTTTCTGTTTAGCTACAAAATCTGTCTGTCGCTAAAACCTGACTTTTTAGTAGTGTATGCTCCCTTCGAGGTTTATCCGATGTCGATTATATTTATTGTGTCCGGTATTGGTTGTTGCCTGACTTGCCTCTTTCCTGCCTTCAGTTCGCTACCATTCGACCATTTGTCATAGACCAATTTTACCTCATACATATGTGGTAGTCTCATAAACGTCCAATTCTTACCTACTCTTTTTGTTCACTTTTATTTGTCTCTTATGTTAAATATATATTTTTATTTTTACTTGTGTAATTTAGCAAATCCAGAAAAAGACAATTCTTATTCTTTTATTTTCCCCTTATCATTAACTACCCATTCCTCAAATCATTTCGCAAGACTCCTTGAAATGCTATTCTTATTATGGGTAAAATTATAGAATACATACTTTATTTAAAAAAAAAAGGGAGTGCAAAGTCAAAAATAGACAGTTAAAAATAACCAGATGGAGTATGTGATGTCATCCAAAGAGTAGCATGCTTATTTCTAGGGGTGTACATAGGCTGGGTTGGTTCGGATTTTTCAATTACCAAACCATACCAAGAGTGTCGGATTTTTAAATCTATAAACCAAACCACACCAACGAAATCGGGTTTTTCAATCTCGGGTTTTCTCGGATTTTTCGGATTTTTTCGGGTTTTCGGATTTTTTTCCGATAAGTCTTCATAGCACAAATATATAACCTGTGCTCCATATACTTCTCTAATCCTACAAGGATACAACTATATAATATATTTTTTCAAGAAAATAATACAATAATATGAGGTGCGTCATAACATTGTACTAAAATATTCAATAACAAAAATACTAAAATCCATAAAGAAAATATTACTAAGTAATAAGCCATAATAAATATTAACATAATCTAAAAGTACTATATAAGTCATGCTTAAATAAGTACAACTATAAGTATATTAGTTACACAACTAAGCACTAAAGAAAAAGATAAACTAAGTTATGCATTTTCAATATAAACAATGCAAAACTAAAAAATAGATATCCACACTATTGTCATTTCTAGTGTTGAATTGAATTTTCTTAGTTAGCATTAGTATTGATGTGAAGTTTATTTGAATTACTACCTTTATGAACTATAAAATTTATTGGACCATTCAAGAATGTTAATTCCAAACTTGAAACAATATGTTTAAAGATAAAACTGTGAAAAAGTTTAAGAAATATTTATGAATTGTATTAAAAATAAATATTTATATGTATAAAATATTTGTAAAAATTGAATAAATATAATATCGGGTTGGTTTGGTTTCGGTTTGACTTTTTTTAGTTAAAACCAAACCAAACCAATTATGGTCGGGTTATTTTTTCCAACACCAAACCAAGTCAAACCAACTCATGATCGGATTTTTTTTTCTCGGTTTAACTCGGATTACCGATTTGGTGCGATTTATCGATTTTCTTTGTACACCCCTACTTATTTCTCGAGCCAAACGAACAAAACAAAGCAGCTTAATTATTCTCTCTGTAAAAGTATAAAACTGACATTTAAGTGTCTTTCCCTTCCCCTTCCCAACTAAGAAATTAGATTTAAATGATTTTAATAAATTCCTTTTGAACAGATTAATTCCTACAACACTTTTGGGCTTTTCAAAATGTTTAGCCCATTAATAGTGAGCTACAATGCATCAATTTTTTCTTGGCTTTTTTAAACTTTTCACTCGCGTTAGAAATTATTTATATTCGATAGCCCAAAAAATATATAAAATTTATATATATATATATATATATATTTTTTTTTTTTTTCGACTATTATTTTAAGAGCACCTATACAATATTATTATTATTTTTTTTTGTCGAGTGATGTGATCTTCGTTTATCAATTGAATATTTTATTGGATGATGCTTCAATCATGCGTTCTATCGTGCCATGGTTTAGCCAAAAATTCATGATAGATGAACATTAAAGGGCGAAGACAACCAACTACTTTCACTATCTTTTGGATAGATTAAATAACAAAAGAAGCATCCTAATGTCATTGAATTGGCTGCTAATTATGGCGAGCTTGCGTGAAATTATATATTATGAGTAAGAGTTTTAAGTACACTGATAATATTAAAAAAAATTAAGTTGTCAGCGTATATTACTTAACGTTGTTGAGAACTTGGGTAGAGCTAAGTTTGAGCTATTACAATAACTCTTAAGTACATAATGTATAATGTCGCATCGATATTTGATTCTATTTCAAAAAAGGATATATCTATAATATACAACATCATCAACAACAACAATAACCGAGTAAAATCTCACTAATGGAATCTGGGAAGGATAGTGAGTACGCAGACCTTACTCCTAACCCGAAGGAGTAGAGTTGCTGTTTCCGAAAGGCTCTCGACTCAAGAAAACAAAAGGACAAAAAGGAAATAATATTAGTATCAACAAAGAAATCATATGAAAAACATGAACAACATGAAATTCAGAAGAAAGATACAAAGCAAAAGCGATAGTTAGTAAATAGTTCCTATGTTGAAAAGTGAAATAGTAAGGCACAACATTGCCATTAACTATCTAAGACAAAAACCTTATCAGACTAGTCTCGCAATGGTACAAAGTAAGAAAAGACTCAAACTACCTCATAACCTACAACCCTAATACTCGACCTCCACATCTCCCTATCTAGTGTCATGTCCTCGAAAATCTGAAGCCTCGCCATATCCTGCCTGATCACTTCTCCCCAATACTTCTTAGGCGACCCTCTACTTCTTTTCATACCCTCCACAATCAACAGCTATGGCATCTTTTTCTTGGCAATATACATGTTATATATTGGCAACTTTTTCTTGAAAAAAAGATTAATCACATGCATGATGCATGACAAAATACATATGCGGCCCTTTAAACGAGTCCAAAATATTTGGGGTGAGACTTATTAAACACTTTATGCGTTCAAAAATTGTACCTATTAAACCTCTCAAAACAACAACTATTGATAGTGAAAACTGAGTATTAAAAGTTGATGTTACCACTTTGTTCTAACTTCACTAGTAGATATTAGTCCTACATTTATCGAGCTTTTCAATAAATTTGAATTACTCAATCAAAGAACCCACAAAAAGACTAAATCTAGAAACATTTATATAATTACTTTCAATTAAATTTTGATTTATCTATTGATAAATAAAAAATAAATTTTACTCATATTATATGATAATTAAAGGATTCTTTGACAACGATTCCAGACAGATCTCTCGAGCCTTCTTTCGTAAAGCTGGAAGAGCCTCATAGGAGAGGACAACCTCTTGTGCCTGCTCCTCTTTCTTCGCTTCGGGGACGAAGGTCCTACGGTAGGTAATAACGGGTAGAAAAACTAGTAATTTTATGTGTCTTTTTGAGCGAGTGGAGTGCATAAGCCCCTTTAGAGATAGGGGCGAACCAACAGCTTACTTCGAGGGGAGTATCAGAAGAAGAATACTATGATGAGTGAATTATGGCAAAATTGATGAAAACAAACGATGGAGAAAAAAATGCATCCACCTTATCTTCATGGTGTGGCTTTAATTGGCTTCCATGGAAAACTAGATAAATTTTGAAATGATGTGGCATGTCTAGTGTCATGACCCAAATCTGAGGGCCGTAACGGGCACCCGCTGCCTTACCTAATCGAGTACCAACGTAATGTATCTTTCTTATCATACCATCATGAGTTAATGGGCGAGAAGGGTCGTGATGATATAACCAGATTAAAACGTAAGGGAATACTTGACATAGGATGACCCAAGATGTAATACAAACTTATACATGGGACATACGATCCTATAAGACCCAAAATAAACACTCGTACACTAGACATAGGCCGACAAGGCCATACAATCTTTTATACACATGCTATCCATCTATAAGCCTCTAAGACTACATACATAATAAAGGTCGGGATAGGGTCCCGCCATACCCATCAATACATATCCAAAGCATACTGACTAAATTAATAGGCAACTCCGGAGCAAGTGGAGTGCACCAACACCTTCTGCTGAGCTGATAGCCTACTCGAAGGACTGTCAACCTATCAATCGGGACTTCGAGCATGAAACGCAGCGTTCCCAGGCAAAAGGGACGTCAGTACGAATAAAGTACTGAGTATGTAAGGCAGGAAAATATAAATAAGAATAGTAATGTAAAGAGAGATAGAGGAGATACAACCTGTAACATCTGAGTGCCTCTGGGGGCTACTGACATGAAATGCATAATAAATGTATACATATATACATAAAATTTTAAAAACATACGCCTCTGTGAGCACCATCATCATTATATCGTACCCCGCCTCAAAGAGGACTCGGTATAAACGTACCCGACCATCATAAGGCTCGATAGAATCGTACCCGGCCACGTGGAGCTCGTTAAACCCAATTGATCAGTGGTTGCACAACAGGTGTCGTACCCAGCTGATTATAGCGCCGCTCGGTAGTGTAAAATAGATACTATATATAATACATGCTGGACTCATGGAATCACGTTCTAAACTTTTCGGAGTAACGTAAGGTCGTTGCACCTTTGATTAACATTATGTACATCCATACCATCAATATGAACCTTAGTAGGATTTAAGGATCATACATACTTGCTTAGAATAACTTTATAAGGAAAGAACAACATGGGCAACCTTAGTTGCTAGAAGTAGATCCGTTATGAAATAATGTATCGTTTATGTTTATTTCATTTTAGATCATGCCAAAAGAAAGACGGAAGTGCCTTAACATACCTTTGAAATCTTCTATCCAATCTTCAAGTAAGCTCAATATGATCTTCTTACGGCTACAATGAGTGAACCAACTTCGTCGTCATCATATAAGCATTGTAACTCTCATATTTGGAAACCAATATTCTACAAGAAAACAGACATCACCTCCCCTATTTGTACTACATCCATATGTTACCAAAAGTCACCAAACAGCCCAAACAACAACAAAATAATTCACAATAAGCTCTCTGATTTGTTCAACAATCATTTTGAGCGGCAAGCTCGATTTACGATTAACAAAATATGATTTGAATCCAATTCCTTTTCCATGAATCTGTCTACAGCATATATAACACCATACTTATGCTTACCATATTAGTTTCAACCCAAAACATCATATGCATAATCTTCAAATACAGTCCACACACTTAACACCTTAACCTTTATCGTCAACAACTTATTTTTCATGTTATCTTCTTCAATCCACTGAATTAGCATACAGTTAAGCTTAACAACAGCAGCCACAACATAATAAAATTATTTATAATAATTTTCAGCCACAATAAACCATATATATAGCCTCAATACAGCCCACAAAAAAATAACGATTCCTTATGCTATATCAATTACTATCTTGTAGTTTTTTACTCAAATAACTCAAACAACACATGATTTACTTTAACCACAACCAAGAGCATGATTTACTTATCTTAGACAGTAGATATAACTTGAGATCTCCAGCTGGTGTAGTTCACAACAATCCTCAATCACACCACAACACTATAGGAGTTGTATTATCTTCTTGAATCAACTTTTGTGTTCATGTTGGTGTGTAAACACTTGTATTTCGCCTTGAAACTCTAATATACATGAAGGAAGTACCGATTCTTAGCTTAATCATAAAGAACAACATGAAATATGAGGTTACTTACCTTTGAAGAACCCTCCAAAACTGCCACAAGATGAGGAACTACGATCTACCAAGCAACACGGAATTTTTAGCATTGAATTCATGTTTTTATTTTAGATTTTCACCCTAGAAGCATGGAGGAACCCTTGGAGATTATTTAAGAGTGTTTAGGAAATGTTGTGAATGATAAAAATGAGTTAAAACGATATATAAATGACTT
This sequence comes from Nicotiana glauca, assembly GCA_026770625.1. Classification (NCBI taxonomy): domain Eukaryota; kingdom Viridiplantae; phylum Streptophyta; class Magnoliopsida; order Solanales; family Solanaceae; genus Nicotiana; species Nicotiana glauca. Next base: position 31,879 of record MU684020.1, read on the forward strand.
AAATACAAGCCAAATTTTAAACCGACTTTGTGGGTCCCATGGGAGCTACTTACGCAGTCTCGAGAAAATATGAATATCTTTCTAGTCTGATGTCGTATCGACAAACGGTTTAATGAATTAGAAACTAGATTCGTAGATATTCAATTTTATATGTAGATTATCCCTTGATTCTGAGTATATTGGGAGAAACATGTAGCTACATTTGACCAAAGTTTTAGCACATTGTGAATGCAACTTATGATGACCGTTGCCAACTTTTGTTTCATAACTCGCTTGACTTAAAAATATAAAACGCGACTATCACATGACTAAAACAACTCATTTCTTAACCTCCTCATCATGTTAATCACCATAGTAGCACCCCAAAAGTATATGTTATGACATTCCAAACTTGTCGACTTTCAACGAAACTTATTTTCTTCAATTCGTTTAGCGTCTAAGCTTTCCAACCCTTTTGTTAATTTTTATTCATGATCTTAAAGATTTGTAACCTCCAAGATAACATGATGAAACTTACGTTATGTATTTTCAAAAACGATCTCAGTTTCGAGCTTATCATATTAACTTGCTCTTCCTATACCTTTCCATATGAAATGCACCCGAATTCTTTAATTATGCACTTATAGGCTAAAATTGTTACGTGTTGGGTTGCTGCCAATTGGGATAGATTGTGACAAATCCCTCTGAATTTGAAAAGTACGTAATGAAATCCACTGTTACGCTATCACTTAGCCTTTCTACCACTGGTAAAGGCTCAAGTAAGCCCCTGGGTACGTTTTTTTTCCACCTCGTCTTGTTAGCAAACAAGAAATGTTCGAACATAGACCTCAATATCATCCTTCATGTGAGGCCAATAATAGGATGACTCCAATAATTCTATTGTGCACTTTTGACCCGGATGCCCTATCCATACCGTATCATAACCATATTTGATCAAAGTGCACCTAAGATTTCCCTATTTAGGAACAATAACATGCCTGTTATTGGTGTATAGAAGCACATCTTCCGCCCAAAACTTCTTTGTCTTGCTTTGGCTGGCCAAGTCAAGAATCTGCTTCGCCACTAGATCATGTTGCATCTTTGCTTGATGGCATCAAGAATGTCACTACTTTTAGTGATGACAATAGGCGTTAGTGCTGGCTTCCGACTCAATGTGTGGGAAATAACATATATTGGCTTTCCCTGGTTTGTATTCCAAGGAATAATTAAATTCTTCCAAGAAGTCTTGCCACCGTGCTTGCTTTTGTCAACTTCTTTTGGATTGGAAATATCTTGTCGCCACGTTATCCATTTTGACAATGAATTGAGCCCCCAACAAGGAATAATGCTAGGTTCTTAGACCACAGCAGTCGTCTCTTTCTCTTGGATAGTATAGTGATGCTCTGTATCATTCAATTTCCTACTCTCAAAGGCGATCAGATGGACCTCTTGTATTAAGATGCCACCAATAGTAAAATCAGAAGTATCCGTGTGAACCTCAAAGACTTAGTAAAATAGAGTAGAGTGAAAAGTGGCTTCTCCATAATTGCTGATTTTAGACCCTCAAATGCCTATAGACATGAATTACTCCACTCCTAAGAATTATCCTTCTTTACTAAATCAGTGAGGAGGATGATATTGCTGAATAGCCAAGAATAAATTGCGGTAATAACTGGCGAGGCTAAGAAAGGAACACATGGCCTCCCTATCTCTAATCTCCGCATCTTTATTGGTATACATTCGAGTTTGTACTTGACTTATCATATTCCCTATGAATCACACTTGTTAATGAGCAAAAGAACATTTGTCCCTCTTTACAAACATGTCGTTTTCCCTTAGCACTTGGAAAACTTTGCGAATGTTATCAAGATGTTCCTCCATATAACTGCTATAATTCAAAATGTCATCAAGATAGATGACCACAAACTGATCCAAAAATGGTTGGAATAGCTTGTTCATCAAAGTGTAAATTGTGGTTGGGGCATTAGTTAAACTGAACGGCATCACCATCCATTTAAATGGCCCATAACGAGTCACATAAGTTATCTTTGGTTCATCACCTTTGGCTATCTGAAACCGATAGTATCATTTCCTCAAGTCCATTTTGCTAAACACCTTGGCATGACCAAGATGATCAAATAAATTTGCAATCAATGGGATAGGATGTTTGTTCTTCATTGTGACTTTGCACGGTAGTCTATGTACAACCACAAGGTCCTATCTTGCTTCTTTTGGAAAGAGACTAGAGCTTAAAATAATGCCTTATACGGTCAGACATGTCCATCTTCAAAAAACTCCTTGAGTTTCTTCCTCAAATCATCTATCTCCAGAGGTTCCATGCAATACAGACCTATGGCAGGTGGCTTTGTTCCCGGATCCTGCTCAATCTGGTGGTCCACGTCCCTACGTTGTGGCCAATGTTTAGGGAGATCTTGGGGCATGGGCCAAGGCTTCCCCCTTATGGATGGCCTTATCCTCTTTAATCTTTGTCACAACTACAAGAAATGTGTCTTCTCCTCTCTTGAAGCCCTTCACAATTTGCATTACGGATAGTTGACCAATGATGTGTGGCTATAATTCATGGTTTAGCACATTATATGCTTTACGTTTAACATGCTTTAATGTTATAATACACTTTGTTTGAGTGTAATAGAGTCTATTTTATGTGTAGGTGTATCAGAAATGAAAGTAGAGCTAAAGGGATGCTTAAACATTGAAAGTGCGCTCGAGAACGTTGAAAATGAGAAGCCGGGCAAAAGCTAGATCGACCAAGCTTTAGACTGGCGAGGCTACCTTAAAGCCAGGCCCAGCCAGGCGTTAGCTTGGCGACACCAGCTTAAAGTGAGGCCTAACTAGGTGTTAGCCTGGCGATGCCAGCTTAAAAGCCAGGTTGAGGCTGGCATTAGCCAGGCGAATCGAGGCCTAAGGCCAGGGCCAGTCCAAGTTTTGAAGGTTTTATTTGTTTCCCGGCTTGACTAGGAGTTGACCTACACATTTAGAGCTTGTCCCAAACATATAAATAGACCCAAAAATGACACTTTGAAGGACTTTTGCAACCGGAGGCAAGAATAACTCGTGGAACACTACTTGGGAGTTGGAAACATTGATTTCTGCATCTCTTTATCCTTACTCTGTAATTTAATTGTGCAAATTACTTTGGATATTTGTACTACGAGTAGCTAAACTCATAATCTAGGGTTTTGATGGAACCTGTTGAGGATGATTTTCTTTTTATGTTAATATAGATTTGCCATAGTATTTTCTCTATTTGTTCAACTACATGTTTATTGTTGTTGATTAGAGGGCCCTTAATTAACTGTTCCTTTTTAGTGTGCATTACTCAGGAGAGAGTTCATATTTAAGTAGTTATTGAACATCATCACTCCTAACGTATATGAGGGATCAATACGAATGGTTTAAAGGTGAGATTAGGGATAACAAAACCTGGGTGCGATCTAAGTGAGCTGTACTTAAAGCTAGCTAGCGTAATTCGGGACAATATGTCTAGAGAGTTACGTCAGTCATGCTGCTCATGATCTATAGATATGACTTAGGCAAATTTATAGTAAATATAGTGGAAAGAATTTCAACAATAGGGGAAATCAGAACCCTAGATCACTCCAATTCTTGTTTACAAGCCGTTCATAGTTAGTTATTAATTATTGCATTTTTATTACATAATATTTAGTTAGTAAACATCCAATATATTACTTAAATATCTCCAAAGATTGAATACATGAATTTGTGTAAGTGTAATAGCTGTGATTGATAGGTTAATTCTCTGTGAGATTCGAATCCGGACTTGTTAATCGGAATATATTTTGCAGTAACCGCTTTGTGCTTTTCATAAGGCATAGTCGGGTGTGACCAAATTTTGGCGTCGTTGCTAGAAAATTTAATGGTGTTATTGATTGCAGTTAAAAGAAGTGCAAAAAAAAATCTTAGTGTAGTTAATTTTCTTCAATTTAAACTAATTACATTGAAATTCTAACGTTTATAGTCTTGGGTGGTACAACTGGTGAATTGTTTGAAGCATTATCAGATCCTGAGAAAGTCTTCAAGGCATTGAATTGTTCAAACAAGAAGGGAAAACAACAACAGAACTCAATAGAACAAATCGAACCAGACATGGAAGAGGACCATCTAAACAACAAGAATGATGAGAATAACCCGAACAATCAGGGTGTGGTGCCACTTGTGCTAGAAGCATCATTATATGATTGGGCACAACCCACTGCTAATAACTTAGCAACTGCTATTGTAGTGCCTCAGATACAAGCAGATTCATTCCAAATCACAAATAACATGCTACATTTGTTGCAAAATAAGGGATTGTTCTCTGGGTCATACGTTGAAGATCCTCCGCAGCATCTGAAGAATTTCCTATCAATCTGTTCCACGTAGAGGCAACATAACGTGACACTGTAAGCAATACGACTATTTTTATTTCCATTTTCAGTGACGGGAACGGTTCAGACTTAGCTTAATTCACTCCCCATAAACTCCATTACCACTTGGGAGGAATTAGTCAAGTAATTTGTGAACAAATTTCACCTACCCAACAAGACTGCTCAACAAATTTATGGTATATTGAGCTTCAAATAGAAACCAATAGAGACGTTACAAGAAATATGGGAGAGATTCAAGGGTCTGCTGGTTACGTGTCCGCATCATGGTATTTCGGAGCAGATTTTGGGGTAGAGATTTTACAAGGGTTTGGTAGATAGCTTGAAGGCCAATGTTGATGCTTTAGCAGGTGGAGCATTTTTGAGAAAAAACTTTCAAAGAAAGCAAGATCCTACTTGACAAGATGGCACAAAACTCTAGATGGAGGACAAGAAACGCTCCAATCATTCCTGTAGTTCACTTAGTGGCGTTAGAATCAACTAACTCCATAGCTGAAAATATGGCCACTCTACTGACACAAATGAGCATCCTCACCAAAAAAAGTTGATGAATCAGGCCAGAAGCAGCAGGTACACATAGTTGATGCAACTAATAGGGGTTTATGTACATCATGTGTTAATCAACCATATGTCTGCTCATGGAGTGCTGAAGGTGATAACTAACAATATCAGGAGAACATGAATTATGTTGCCAACTATGAGGGTCAGAGGAAAGATGGTCAGAATTGGGGTCAGCAGAATCAACGATATAGACTAGCTCAGCAGCAGTACAACAACAACAATAATCTTGGGTCTATGCGACCACAGGGTCAAGTGGTGCCTTACCAAAGGCTACGGGGTTATAACCAGCAAAATCAGTAGCAGACTTATCAACAACCTCAACAATAACAGACTATGAGACACGAAAATGGGTTTGCTAAACTTGAGGGAATGATGCAACAAGTGATTGGGTCTACTGGAAAACTAACTGACATAGTAAACTCACATGAATCAGCAGTAAAGAATATTGAGATCCAACTAGCACAAATTTTTATGGCCTTAAATAATCATCCCCACGGTCCAAATCAATCCAAAAGAGCAGGGCCTAAAGCAGCCGATGGCAGTAAGTCTCCGAAATGGTAGAGACTTAGATCTGGAAAAAGAAATTGCTCGCGAAAGCAGACCGACTGAGACACTGGTGACACTACCTATTGAGATAGATAATTCAGCAGGTTAATTAAAGTAACGGTACAACATGCGCAATAGAACACCAACAAAGAAGAAGAGGCTGTGAAAGAGATTGAGGTTGCACCGGAACCGACAGTAAAAGCAGTGCCTGAATAAGAAAAAAATCAATCACAGGGAAGAAGCGACCTCCAGCACTATTCCCATAGAGATTGGCCAAGTATCAGAAGATGATCAGTACAAGAAATTCTTGGAGATGTTGAAGCAAATTCAGGTAAACATTCCATTGATTTATGCTTTAAAGGAGATGTCTGGTTATGCAAAAATGATGAAGGACTTAAATGTCCCACAAGTTCAACTTTCAAGATTTGACCACGGTTACACCGACTCAGACCTGCAGTGTTGTTGTAACGAGACCCATAACTGAGAAGCTGTCTGACAGAGGGAGTTTCACAATCCCATACATGATAGGCAACTATGAATTTACTAAGGCACTGTGTGATCTGGGGGAAAGCATAAACCTCATGCCCCTATCTATATACAAAAGGCTAGGCATTAGGAGAGCTAGACCCACATCTATGTTACTACATCTAGATGATCGGACAATGAAGAGGCCCTCTAGTTTTCTTGATGATGTATTAGTACAGGTTGGGAAGTTTGTGTACCCAGTAGAATTTGTTATTCTAGACTTTCGGGTTGGTGAGGAAATTTCCAATTTTCCATAATTTTGGGAAGACCATTCTTGGCCACTAGGAGAGCTTTAATTTATTGTGAAACTGGAGAGCTCAAAATGAGATTAAAACGATAAAGAGATAATATTTAACGTATAGAAATCTATGTGGAGACCAAGTGAATTTGCTAATTAATCTCTAATAGATGCGGTGGATGTAGTTTTGGAGGAGGAAGCTGAGGCTTTGAACATTAAAGACCCTATAACAGCCTGTCTCATGAACTTAAATGAAGCTAATGTTGAAGACCTGGCAGAGTGGGTACTTGCTCTTGAAATCCAGGGTTTTTGGAGAAGGGAGCTCGAATTTGAGCCTTTGCACTTAGAGGAAAGAAAAACTCTTCCAGCTAAGCCATCGATAGAAGAGCCACCAAAGTTGGAACTGAAGCCACTGACGTCTCATCTCAGGTATGCATTCTTAGGACCTAAATCAACTTTACCTTTATTGTCTCATCTAGTTTGTTAGATGTGCAGGCAGAACTACTTTTGCAGGTACTGACTGAGTGCAAGACTGCATTAGGTGGACCATTCCAAACATTAAGGGGATCAACCCAACCTTCTGTATGCATAAGATTTTACTGGAAGATAGGCACAAACCTTCCAGAGAACATCAAAGAAGGCTGAACCCCAACATGAAAGAAGTGATCGAGTGGTTGGATACGGGAATCATATTCCCCATCTCTGATAGCAACTGGGTTAGCCCAATTTAGTGTGTGCCAAAAAAGGGAGGTATAACGATATTGAAAAATGAGAAGAACGAATTGATCTCTACATGAACAGTCACAGGTGGGCGAATCTATATGGATTACAGGAAGTTGAATTTGGCCATCAATGACAAAATTTCCTACTACCATTCAATGATCAGATGCTAGATAAATTGGCAGAGAAGTCTCACTTTTGCTTTCTGGATGGGTACTCTGGGTATAATTAGATTTTTATTGCTCCAGAGGATAGAGAGAAAACGTTGTTCACATGCCCTTATAGAATCTATGCTTTTCGGCGAATGCCGTTTGGCCTATGCAACGTACCTACCATATTCCAAAGGTGCTTGATGGCCATCTTCATGGATATGGTAGATGAGATAATGGATGTTTTCATGGATGACTTCTCAGTGGTGGGGAACTCATTCGATGATTACCTTGTGAACTTGAGAGGAGTTTTGAAAAGGTGTATCAAGACTAATCTAGTACTCAACTAGAAAAAGTGCCATTTCATGGTACATGAAGGTATAGTCTCGGGCCCCTAGTGTCAATAAAGGTATTGAGGTGGATCGTGCAAAATTTGATGTGATAGAAAAGCTTCCACCACCCACTTTCGTCAAAGCAATCAGAAGTTTCCTTGGGCACGCCGATTTCTATAGGAGATTTATAAAAGATTGTTTCAAAATTGCTAACCCATTGTGTAAATTGCTTAAAAAAGATCACACTTTAGTGTTTTCTAATGACTACATGGTAGCTTTTGATGAATTAAAGAAGAGCTAGGTAAAAACACATATCATAGTTGTCTTTGACTAGGAGCAACCATTTGAGCTGATGTATGATGTGAGTGACTATGTTGTGGGAGCAGTTCTTGGGTAGCAAAAAGATAAAATCATGTATATAATATACTACGCAAGTAGAACGTTGAGTGGAGCCCAGCTAAATTACACTGTGACCGAGAATAAGATACTAGCAGTGGTGTTTTCATTTGACAAGTTCAGTTTATACCTGATAGGTTCGAAGGTAATTGTTATACTGACCATGCTGCTCTTAGGTACTTAATCGAGAAGAAAGAGACGAAACCGTGCCAGATTCGATTGGTGTTACTACTGCAAGAATTTGATTTGGAAATTCGTGACCGAAAGGGAACGGAGAACTAATTAGCTGATCATTTGTCTAGGCCGGAAGGAGCTAAGAAAAAGGTTGAGGTAGAAGAGATTCTGGAAACTTTCCTAGATGAAAAACTAGTAGCCATGAGTCTAGAGGAAGCTCCATTGTATGCAGACATTAAAAACTACCCGGTGGGCAATATTATTCCTTATGACCTTTCCTCTATCTAAAAGAAAAAGTTCTTTCGTGATTGTCGCATGCATTATTGGGATAAGCCTTATCTGTTCAGGATTTGTATTGATAACATGATCCAGAGATGTATCCCCAAGATAGAGCAGTCTTTTATTTTGCTGGCATGTCACACAACACCATATAGTGGGCACTTCGGGGGAGTAAGGACAGCTGCGAAAGTCTTGGAGTCGGGCTTCTACTGGCCAACATTGTTCAAAGATGAACACTTATAGATAAAGGGGTGTGATGAATGCCAACGAATTGGGAATATTTCTCGTCGACATGAGATGCTTATGAACCCTATTCAGGAGGTAGAAGTGTTTGATGTATGTGGGATCGACTTCATGGGGCCTTTCGTCAGCTCATATGGCAACAAATACATACTTGTCACTATGGACTACGTGTCCAAATGGGTGGAATCTGCAGCACTCCTTACAAATTATGCAAAGGGAGTAATTATTTTTTTTTAGAAAGAATATATTCACCCGATTTGGCACCCCAAGGGCAATAATCAGTGGTGGAGGCACTCACTTTTGTAATAGAGCCTTCATGAAGTTATTAGAGAAGTATGATGTAAGCCACAAGGTGACCACCCCATATCATCCTCAAATAAGCGGGCAAGTGGAAGTCCGAATAGAGAAATAAAGAGTGTGTTGAATAGGACTGTGAATGCTACTGGAACAGATTGGGCGAGGAAGTTAGATGACACACTTTGGACTTATTGAACCGCTTTCAAAAATCCAATCGGCATGTCGCCATACAAGTTGGTGTTTGGAAGGCCTGTCATTTACCGGTAGAGTTGGAGCATAGAGCTTGGTGGGCATTGAGACAGTTGAATCATGATATTAAAGCTGCGGGAGCAAGTAGAGTAACAGAGTTGCACGAGCTTGATGAGTTCAAATATCACGCTTTTGAGAGCATAAGATTATAAAAGGAGAGAATGAAGATGATACATGATAAAAATATTATTGAGCGGAATTTTAAACCCGGAGATACGGTATTGCTATACAACTCAAGACTGAGGTTATTTTCGGGCAAATTGAAATCACGATGGTCAGGGCCTTTTCGTGTGGTTGAAATTCACCCTACAGGTGCCGTATAGATTGCTGCGAGTAATGATTCTCGCATATTCAGAGTCAATGGGCACAAATTAAAACATTATGTGGGCATGGATGAAGAAAAGGTAGTGTCAGTGACCTATTTGATCGAGCCTCTAATGTTGAGCGTACTTTAAATGCGCTTATTTACGTCATGCCTCGATGTTAAATCAGGCGCTTCATGGGAGGCAACCTATTGATCTGTTGTATTCATCGTGCCACAACATTAACTAAGGCATTTTTTGGGAGGCAACCCAACTTGTAGTTGATTTTTAGTGTAGTTAGAATTTTTCTTTTTTATTTTTAGATACTAACAAGTTTCCAGGTGAGTTTGGGAAAGTCAAGTAAGGTTTAAACGTCACGCGATGTCAGGAAAATGCCAAGGACAACCCAGCTTTAGGCTGGCGTTGTTTGGCTAAAGTCAGGGTCAACCAGGCCTTAGGCTGGTGACGTCTGGCCAACGCCAGGTAGGTAATTTTTTTTGCCCTCTTTAAGTTATTTCTTCTTCTTTTGGTCGAAACAAACCTCACAAATATGCCCTCACTTACTGAATACTCTACAACGCAAACCCTAACCACACTTCAACCAACACACACCAAGCTCTACAAGAGGTTTCACAAGAACACAAACATATTGCACAAATTGCTTGTTCACCCACGCACAATCACAATCCATATAGAGGTCAAGTTTCATATTGCGAGTCTTTCACACTCATCCGATATTCTAAGGCAATCTACTCCTCACAAAGCTTCAAAGGTATGATTCTATCTCTTTTCTTGGTAATTTCGAGTTGGGTACATGAATTGGGGGTGTTCTTCATTGTTGGTTATTCTTCATTGTTGGTTATTCTTCATTTTTGGTTATGCTTCATTATAGGCAGTTGTTCTTCATGGTCTTATGGTGTTTGTGTGCCCCAATCCCATGAACCCCTTAGGAATGGTGTTGCGATTGTGAAACTGTGTGGTAGTACAGAACTCCCGAGCTGATTTCGGAGGATGAGGAAATCCCTCAAGTCCATAAGAACTCCCATGGCGCTAGTGCTTGTCAAGTGGTTGGTGAAATGCCTCAATGGCATTCCTAGTCCCCTTTGGATCCCGAGTCTCTGGGATCGGTAATCTAGTGCTGTGTAATCATGTAAAACATTAAAATCTTAAGTGTTGGGTGGATCAGGGTAGCCAATATGATGTTGTTTGATTCTAATATTAATAAAATGTGAGGTGAAATCTTAGTAACCTTGGCAAGTTGGGGGAGCTTATGTGTTTAGTGTGTAATGTAGCATTATCTAACTATTGCTCGTTTGTGTAAGAATGATGATGCCGCCCAGAAAAGACACAGGAAAGGGAAAGGCTACTTCAACGGCCCAAGCTTAAGCAAAGGTGACCTCTGCACCTCCTCCAAATAAAAGAAAGGGGGAGAAACTACCTCTAGTATGGCTGGTGCACAAGCAATGGCAGTTATAGCTTCTATGCGTCCACAACCCCCAGGACAATGAGAGTTTGGAATAAATAGGATACCTCCGCATACAAGGTACTGGTACAAGCGTTGTAGGCGTAAAAATATCCATCCGGAGGGAGCTATCCAGGAACGCACATCGAAAGCAAAGTATCTAGCTATTTGGAAAGGCATCCAGGATCCAGGGTTAAGCTATTTTTGTAAGAACATAGGGGACATCAACCTCGACTTAGTAAGGGAATTCTATGTGGGTTTTGACCCACAGGACACTAAGGAGTTGGTGCCAATCCGTGGACGCTTGATCGATTTTTCTCCCAAGTCCATATGTGACTTTTTAGGTGCTCCCAATGTTCCTGTGGAGCCATTGGAACAATTTGTTTGTAGGCCTAATTATGGAGAGCTACGGCACACACTCTCTGGGGTCGATCTACTGCTGCATGGGTTCGGCACAAGGAAAAAAATTGTCACAAGAGGATCCCTAAGAAAAAGATGAAGGTGGAGGCTCAGGTGTGGCTCAAGTTGATAAACGCACGGCTCCTACCGTGCAATCATAACACACTTGTAAGTTGTTTGAGGACCTGTCTGCTATATTTCCTTATGACAGGGCAAAGGGTGAATGTGGGTCACTTGATTCGCCACCAGATGACACAAGTGAGAACGAGTAAAAAGATTGATTGAATGGCATTTCCTAATTTCCTGACCCGGTTCCTACAACATGAGAAGGTTGAGGTAGAGCCTGAATTTGACCACTCTATCGATCAGCTCACCCGGCAAACAAACATCACTAATCCCCGACTGAAGGGAGAGGATGGGACACTGACAAGTGCTGAGCGCGATGGGCGTGATGACAGTTTCATGGCCCACCTTTATGGGATAGTGGATTTGCAGCTACGAATAAGGGGTCGCCCAGCCACATATGAGGAGAGGGCTGATTTGGGCAGCGATACCCGCTCAATGCTCATGCTCAACAAATGGTTGGTGTAGGAGAGGCATTCAGACTCCCCATTGATGAGGATGTCAACACACCGGAGCATTCTGAGGCTGAGCCAATGCAGTCAGATGGTGGGGGAGATAGTGATGATGGAGAGGACGAACATGATGAAGAGTGGAGAACATCAGAGGATGACGATGTTGTTTGACCAAGGGGTTTCCTTGCACCTTACTCGTTTTATTTCTTGTCTTGTCTAATTGCACATGCACTGAGGACAATGGATGATTTAAGTGTGGGGTGAGAACTTGTAGCTATTAGTAGTTTTATTATTATTGTGTTTTCTTGTTAATTATCATACTGTTTTTATTTTTAGAATTTGTTAGAATTTGTCTTGTTTTGTTTTTATTATTAGTGTGTTTTTTTAGGCAAAAATTTAAAATAAATAAATATTTGACTCTTCCCGACAATAGATCTCCTAGACAGTTTTATTGAGGGAAGTAAGTCTTAAGAAAATACCAAAAAGTTTTTGATGGGTTTTTAATGACTTATCCTTATACTTCTTATGTTTTGATGATATAACAAACTTGTTATGAAGAACCAGATAGAGAACCTTGTCGCACATGTTATACATCTCATATGAACAAGTCAGCAACAGAAAGGAACTAAACGATCACAGTAAAGGAACACAACAGGGACCTGGTGCCCTGGTCTCTTTAGGTTCTCCAGCACAAACAAGTCAGTGACTGTACGCAATCAATATAAAGAGAAACACAACAGGGACCTGCTCCTTGTAGGTTCTCTGACAGAAGTACAGGTTAAAGTGCACAACTGGAACATAGTAGAAGAAAATGTCCATTGAGCAACTGTTACAGAAGAGGAACACAACTAGGACCTGTTCCATTGGTATGTCCTGACAGAAGTATTAGAACCTAGTTCATTGGTATGTCCTAACAGAAGCACAAAGTCCAGCTGGAATGCACCTGCCCAGAAGTGGTTGTGCAGACAGTGCAACAGTCACTTCTCTATGAAAAGAAGTACACCAAGAGTTGACATCACTATCTATTGTGATATCGTTTGTGATAAAACATCCTGGTGCAAGACACACTTCTTTTGTGCATTTCAATGATACTCTCTCAAGAAGAAGAAGCATCCATCCAATATTGAAATCACCGGTGTGTCAAGAACAAGAAGACAACTCTACTAAGGATCCGTTTCTAAACGACGTCTTATGTATATCCATAGTTGATTTCTAATATTGTTATTTGCTTTACATTATAATTCCTCTTTTGCTTTCTCAGAAGCTCCGCTTTAGGAACAAACCAAATTTGTAAACTTTGGAGTTTGCGTTGTGAATAGGAATAGTCATAAGTTGAATCCTCTATAACTAGGAGAGTAAGAGAGTGGCTTGTGGTGGTGTATCACAAGTTAGTTTGAAGTCTTTGCAAAAGGGAGTTTGCAAAGTGGCTTGTAATGGGTAGATTACAATTTAGTTGAGTTTAAAGCCTACTGCTGTAGGTCATGGTTTTTTGATCCCCTTGTGTGGAATTTTTCCACCTAGAAAATCCTCTGGTCTCCTTTACATTCAGTCTTTACAGCTTTTAACGTATCAGTCTAATAAAGAACCAGGTATTCTATAGGTTGGCGGATTCTTATAGGCTATTAATTGGTATCAGAGCAGGTTTCTCCTATTAGGCTAACACCTAGGATAAATCCTCAATGGCTGCCCCACCAAGCTTTGAAGAAGGACAATCAACCTATAGACCTCCCAGATTCAATGGTCAATACTATGGATGGTGGAAGACTCGGATGGATGATTTCATAATGGCCGAAGATTCAGAACTGTGGGACATCATTTGTGATGGTCCACATATTCCCATGAAGAAACTTGAAGAAACAGGACCATTGGTGCCCAAAGGGAGAAGAGAGTACAACGACACTAACAGGAAAACTGTAGAAAAAAACTATCGTGCCAAGAAAATATTAATGTGTGGCATAGGACATGATGAGTACAATAGAGTATCAGCTTGTGATACAGCCAAAGAAATATGGGAAGCCCTACAAACAGCACATGAAGGAACCACCCAAGTCAAACAATCCAAGATCGACATGCTTACCACTGAATACGAGCTCTTCAAGATGAAGGATTATGAGTCCATACAAGATATGCACACCAGATTCACCTCCATCATAAATGAGCTTCATTCACTTGGAGACGTCATTCCCAGAAATAAGCTCATAAGGAAAATCCTCAGCATCCTACCTGGGTCTTGGGAAAGTAAGGTGAATGCTATCACGGAAGCTAAAGATCTACAAACTCTGACCATGGATGAGCTAATTGGTAATCTGAAAACTTATGAGATGAAAAAAAGAAAGACAACAAAAGAAGAGAGCCCAAGAAGGAAAAGAACCTGGTGCTTAAAGTGGAACAGATGATTCAAGTGATGAAGATAGTGACATGGCCTATCTTACTAAGAGATTTCAAAATTGGTTCGAAGAAATGGTGGCATACCAAAGTAGGGCAGTTCAAGTAAAACAAGGAACAACGATCTCTGTCATAGATGTGAAAAGTCAAGGAATTTCATCAAAGATCGCCCACTTGCGAAACAGGAGCAGTACAAGCAAAATTCTGACAAGTAAGGAAAAAGGAACCTGGTTCTTGAGAAAAGATTCAATTAAAAAAGTGCTGCAAACAATATCGTTAAGCAGGCCCTTACTGCTTGGGGAGACTCCTCAAGTGAATCCGAAAGGGAATCAGATGCGGAAAACAGTTCTCTGTTGGTAATGGAAACTAAAGCAACGAAGTATGACTCACTGTTCGCACTGATGGCTCAGTCAGATGATGACGATGAAGAAGATGAAGACGACGAGGTAAGCTTCTGGGATATTCAGAGAAATTTGAAATCCTATTCTTCCAAGAAATCAAGGTCTTTATCAAATGTCTTAATTGATGCCTATTACATCCTTATAAACGATAAGGAGACCCTCTCAATAAAACTAGGAGAGGCAGAGCAATCTAGAGATGATCTAGTGGTATGTGTAGTAGATCGAGATGAGATGATAGCTAATCTTGAAATAGAGAAGGAGGCCTTGAATAAAAGAATAACTAGTGTAGAAAATGAGAGAGACGACCTGATTGTAGTAGTTGTTGATATAAAAGAAACAATAGAAGGCCTTAACAATAAGAAACACGTCTTAGAGGAAAAAGTTGCATCTACTGAGGAGGAAAGGGATGAACTGTTAGCAATATGCGTTGATCTAGAGGAAACCGTTGAGGGACTCAATAGTGAACATAAGAATTTAAGTCTTGGGAAAGGGAAGGAGGTAGCCAGTGAGTCGCACAACTTGCTGGAAAAGGAGTTAATTGTTGTAAAAACTAATCTTTGCAGTGAACTCGAGAGAAATCAACAACTCCAAACTGAGTTGGAAAAAGTAAAAAATGATCTTGAAAAATCCTTGAAATGGACCTGGTCCTCAGATGTTGTTACTGCCATGTATCTCAACAACAGTGGGAACAAGCAGAGCATCGAGTTCCAAAAGGAGAAAAATCCCTACAACCCACACAACAAGTATGTCACTTTACTTGATAACTGGCTATGTACCAACTGTGGGAACAATGGGCATTTTAAGGAAAATTGCCAGGCCAGGGTTCAGTCTGCCCAGAAAAATAAAGTGTTTTCTGATGGAGTGAGAACTGAAAAGGGACCAGGTACCATTCGCAAAAAACGGATGCTACCTGTATGGACTAGGAAATCTCTCATTCATCCTTTTTATAATAATAAGGGACCCAAACTAGTTTGGGTTCCTAAATCTAACCCTTGATGTGCATGTGCAGGGAACAGTAAGAGGAAGCAGACTGAGATGGACTATGGATAGTGGATGCCGAAAGCACACAGATGGAAAAAAAACATCATGAAATGATTCTAACTAAAAGCCCTACATGAAAGGAATATATCCTTGAGGAAAAAGTAAAGGGTACATGCTCAGTAAATGAAAAGGCAAAAAGGTTCCTTTGGCACTCGAGCAGGAAAGACTGAACTGGAAAGTGATGCATGGTGTAGAACCAGGTCCCTCATAAATCAAAACTCACCAGGAACTGCCAATGGGAAGAAAATGCTTTGTTTCTGACAATAGAAAGGATCAGCTTGGGAAGCACAATCACAGAGGAGTGAAGGAATCCTTCTGGGGAATAACCCACAAAACAAGGCCAAAAGGTCTCCAACAAAGGAAGCACTAAATGACAGGAGATGCTTATGAGGTATTTATCAAGACACTTTCCCTTGCCAAGAAAGAAACCATGAGGATTAATATGATGAACCAATCTTGTCTCTAGGAAATATCTGAGGCTTCAAATCAAGAGGATGATAAAGTGAGCAAGATGAAGGAGATTGGCGAGAGACAACGCAACATCATCTTCCATGTCTCACAAAGAACCTGGTACGTCACTTGCTACCACTGAAGCTGAAGGAAGAAGTAAAGATGTAGCTCATGGACTGCATACGCAGCAAAGTGTGGGAAATCAAATTAACCTCCATATGTCTCTCTTCAACCAACCTCTGTCTCAAATTGGGAAACCAAAGTGCAACTGTTATGATTCATGCCTTATCTTCTGGGAGACAAGGAAGCTGGACTAAATGACCTCATCAATAACTGGAGAGAAATTGTAAACACATCGAAGGATGAGATCCTCCTCTAAGGGTCAATATGAAGGAGGGATTGGTTGGTGGAAAGCTTTGCAAAAACAGAAGACCAAACTCTAGATATCTGCATCAAAGCCTCAAGTAGAAAATATTTTGGATATATCGAGGTGAAAATGAGGTCACAAGAATCTAATGAAGAACCTGATTCTCCATCTGTTGGATGTATAAGATACCCTCAGGTAAAAGTAGCTAAAGTGTTTTCTGACCAAGCTAACTCACATCAATACCTTTGTAGGTAAACACACATGACGATCATAGAAGCCAAAGGTACATTTATGAATTGAAAGGAGGGGAGCTGCTAAAATCTTGGTCAAAAGAATGTTCTGTCCTCAGGTTCTCGTATCTAAGGTTAGTATTAATATGCTTAATTTTTGCATGCCCTTTATAAACAAAAAAGGGCATATAAATACTTTGAAATTCAGTTGCCATGTCATTCAACTTTTTAACATCTAAGTGCCATGTCTTGTCAGTCAAATCATTCATCCCCTCTGCACAGGTAACACTTTCCCACAAATCTACCGCCATTTTCAAACGTTTCAGAACCTGTTTCACTCCTCACTTATCATTAGTTCTTCTCCCGATAAGAAACTTCCCCTATTTCTCAAGGCAAGTTATGAACCTTCATTCATTGTGCATAGCTAGGATCCTTTTCCTATCTATTGCTTTCTCCTTCAACTCGTATACTAAGTACTCATCAAATGGCGATTGAACAATCTTTTCATCCCCCCGCCATTAACACTATTCCTACTTCTTCATCACCCTTGAAATCATTCCCAGAGCTTTACCATTTCACGCGTTCTACCACATTATACACTTCTGGGTCCTCCTCTGCTCCTACAGTCTTTCCATTTCTGATAAACCCTGTTTACCACTATTTTGAGAATCCCATGTCCAATAAAGCTTACGATCTCATAAAAGACCATACAGGAGGTCTCACTCCTCGAGTATAAGAAGCCCCTGAGGATGATCCTGACCAATACCTTAATACCTCTATGATAGACTTAGTGACTCTCAAGGAGTCACCAGAAAAGAAAGCAGCTCATAATATTATGGCTATATCTGCTAAGAGTCTGATGGATGAAGGAGCTTATCTCTCCTCAGGGTATCAAGGTAAAAACCTAATATTACTAGGAGGTGTGAGAACCACAACACTCCTCGAGTCCTTGGCTCATGAGATATTTTCAGAAAAACCTTCTGATGAACCTAATTCACTTCCATGCAAACTCACTCCTGCATCTTCTGTTCACTTCAAGCCCCTGGAGTCTTGCTCAAAATCACCGATCACCAGGTCACTACAACAAGAGAATTTCGAATCCTCAATGCAAAAAAGTAAGAGAAGCATCAAGACAAGGAAAAAGAGGAAAATGAATCCAAAAGATTTCATCAAGAGTGTTCCATAAAATCAGATAGACAAAGAAGCTTCTAGAGAACCTGGTTCTTTAGTGCAACAGTGTGTGACGATTAAGGAAAATGTTGAGGAACAGAAAGGATCATTTGGGAAGCACAACAACAAGTCTAAACGGAGTAAAACTGAGATAGCCATGTCAAAGGACAGAACTGTAGAGGCTACAAGATGGAAAGGAGAGTATGTCGAAGGTACCAGAAACCAAAAAAGGGAAACCTTTAATGAACCTGGTCCATCAAAGTCTTTAACCTGTGATGGTTTTCAGTGGCAGCAACTATTAAGAACTCAAAGGTATTGTGGGGTCGAACAATTGATCCAGCAATTTCAGATATGGTAGGCATGAGACAAATTCTGGAGATTGTGGAATTTCAACAATGGGAACACTTTCTTGAAGGGAGCATGCCTCTGGTATACGAAGATGCAGTGCAAACCTTCTATGAATCTTTGTTTACTATTGAGGAAGATCATATTCGTGCGCTTGTAAATGGAGTGGATATTGTACTCAATGCCTCCATGTTGGTTAAAATTCTCAGAATTCCGTGTGAAGGTGTGTCCTTATTAAGGATGTCTGTGGAATAAACTTTCGAACAACCATCATGAAAGAGCAAGCTATTCAACAGGGGGAACAGGTCCATAAGAAGGTATTACTTCCTGAGTACCGGCTTATGTTAGAACTAGTCAAAAAAGTACTCCTACCCTGCTCTGAGAGATGTTCCAATTCCACAAAGTCAGATTTGGTCCTTATGGACGCGCTTGATAAGTTTGTACCAATCAACCTACCAGCAATCATGATAGATCACATGCAGAAGGTTGCAAATTTTAAGAGTGGCAATCATGGGTTACCTTATGGCTTTCTCCTCACCCAAGTATTCAGATTCTATAAGGTTCCCTTAGGAAATCCTAGAGTAGGCACACACAAGCAAATATTTTCTAAGACCACTCTAGAAGAATGTGAATGCATAGAAAAAGTTGGAGGAAGCATCTCGACCATTTCTCAACTGATAAATGCCCAAAATGTAGCCTCTGAGGAAATATAAAGGCTGAGGGCTCGAAATGCCATTTTAGAAACTCAACTTAGCCAAGCAGCTAATGGAATGATTATGTACTCAAGGAGGCGACCAAACTAAGAAAGGAAAATGAGAGAATTCGGGCTCAACTACTTGAAGAACAATTGGCCGCAAATGCTAGACTGGACCTGGTTCTCAAAACCATTATTGTCTCTTCCTCCAAGCCTCCTTCCCTTAGTGCGTCCTAGGATTTTCCCTAGTGTCTAGCTATTTTTGCTCCAACTTCCTGTAGATGCTGTTTTACTTATGTTTATTTGTTTTTGTTTTGTGATGGCATGTTGATATTAACCATTACTGCTCCTGACTTGGTTAGTCCAACGTAAACTTTAATGAAATAGCTCCCCTTCGCTGTACAACACTGTGTTCCTCCGGCTTCTTTTTTCTGCCATGATTGTGTGCACATATGTGGCATGAGCTAGCTGTGTTAGACTTCTTTATGCTTATTACCTGCATGTGCTCTTCGTCATACTCGTTGTTCTTTTTAATGATGCCAAAAAGGGAAAAAAAGATGGGGTTGAGAAGATTAAGGGGAACTGCTGACGTCTCATTTGGTTAATTAATTGTTAATTCTGATGTAAACCAATGCTTCTCATGTCCAAGTTTGTCATCATCAAAAAGGGGAAAATTGATGGGTTTTTAATGACTTAGCCTTATACTTCTTATGTTTTGATGATCTAACAAACTTGTTATGAAGAACCAGATAGAGAGCCTTGTCGCACAGGTTATACTTATCATATGAACAAATTAGCAATAGAAAGGAACTAAACGATCACAGTGGAAGAACAAAATAGGGACCTGGTGCCCTGATCTCTTAGGGTTCTCGGCACAAACAAGTTAGTGACTGTACGCAATCAATATAAAGAGAAACACAACAGAGACTTGCTCCTTGTAGGTTCTCTGATAGAAGCACAGGTCAAAGTGCACAGCTGGAACATAGTAGAAGAAAGTGTCAATCAAGCAACTGTTACAGAAGAGGAACACAACTAGGACCTGGTCCATTGGTATGTTCTGACAGAAGTATCAGAACCTGGTTCATTGGTATGTCCAGATAGAAGCACAAATTCCAGCTGGAACGCACCTGCCCAGAAGTGGCTGTGCAGATAGTGCAGCAGTTACTTCTTTCGGAAAAGATGTCACGACCCCAGTTCGCCCTCCGTGAACTGTCGTCACGGCACCTAGTCTCTACGATTAGGTAAGCCTAACAAGTGAGGAAAACAAATCAAAACTTGCAAAAATATAAATCAAAAACCAAGAATAACTAAAAGGAACGGTAGATAGAATGCCGCTTTGCATACACAACACAATATCTCAAAACTTCTATATCACTATCCCAAAACCCGGAAACTCGCAGGAACACAAGCTAGAAGAAATACAATAAAGTGCTCTAATCTCCAGAACGTCTATATCAAGAGTACGATAGAAGGGCTAACACTATGAGATAGAATAAAGATGGAGACTCTTCGGTCTACCGACGTGGCAGATGTACCTTGAAGTCTCCAAAATCTCTCCCTGTCTTAAGGATGGTAAGCCTGTGCAGAAGTACCTAGACCGGCACATGAAAAACATGCACAGAAAGAGCATGAGTCACCACAGCGGTACTTAGTAAGTGCCAAGCCTAACCTCGGTCGGGTAGTGACGAGGAAGGTCAGGGCCCTATTGAGGTCAAATAAAATATAAGATTTAACAGTGTAGAGTAAGCAGTATAATGAGTACAACAATGGAATAAGACAGCTCATACAAGGCAACAACAAAAATACAAAAAGGACGGAGTAAACACAAAAGTAAGAACAGCTCAATACCAATAGTAACAACGAGGATCTCCCAGGATACCGTCCTGTAGTCCCTTTTACAACTGTCCAGTGGATCTCCCGGGATACCATCCCATAGTCCAACTATCAATGCACGGGGATCTACTGGAATCCCGATCCGTAGTCCCAAATGTAGATACCCAGTACTAGGGGAATCTACGGAGTGCATTTTCGTAGTTCCATATAACTGTGAAGGGGGATCTACTGGGAATCTAACCCGTAGTCCCAAAGTAAACAAACAAGGGGGGAGCTACAAGAATCCCACATCCGTAGTCCCAATGTAAATACACAGCAACAACAAGAAGATATTCAGAGATGGAATTTCATAGTAAGGCAACGAGTAGTTCTAGCCTAAAATGCTTCACCTAATGCAGTTAAGGCAATTTAAGTCAACTAAACATGCTCTTCTAACTAACAACAGGCTAAGTTTGTAATTACAATAAAGCAGGCAAGGAAACATGCTAAGGAATACTTTAAGAAAAACCGGATTCTCAACAATTTGCACAAGTACGCGCTCGTCACTTCACGCACAGGGCAATTCAATTATCAAATATCATATCCTAAGGGGAAGGTCCCCCACACAAGGTTAGACAAGCCACTTACCTCCAACCGGCTCAAAATCAACTCGAAATCACGCTTTTGCCATGAGTATCCGACTCCAAATGCCCCAAATCTATCCAATTCCATTTCATAATGTAAATAATACTTCAAGAAGCTAATTCTACAATTAAATTCTAAGTTAATACGCAAAATTATGAAAAATGACCAAAATGCCCCTCGGGCCCATATCTCAAAATCAGGTGAAATTTATATTTTCAGAAATCTCACACTCACACAAGTCTATTCATATAAAAATCTCTCAAATCAGATGTCAAAAACCAAATCAAAACTCACTCTCTAGGTCTAAGGACTTTTTCCCCAATTTCTACCAAAATTCCGAAATTAAAGAATGAATTTAAGTGAAAATTCATGAAAACTAGTCTAAACCGAGTAAGAATCACTTACCCAAGTCGCCCAGGTGAAAATCCCTTCCAAAATCCTGATCTCCCGAGCTCCCAAGTCCAAAATATGAGTTATGAACTGGGTGTAGGTAGTTTTAATTTTTAGGAGTAGGAATCACGTGGCTAAGCGCGTAATCGTAGCAATATTTCTGAGCTTAGTGATTCCTTGAGAATAATCAGTACTCTGGTTTAGACGCTTAGGCTCAATTTTTAACTTTAGGATAAATACCTTAAATCGTGAATTCTTAAATTTTCTTAACTGCTTTGATTAAAGTGTCGGGATAGAACCAATTCTGAATGAGTTATATGCCATTTATGTGTGAGGATTGCACGTGTTCTGTGCATTGCATTTGATTTTTAGAAATTGCTCCGTGTGTGTGCAAAAAGAAATAGTAGTCTTGTTCAGTCTGAAAAGTGATATAGGCATTTCTTTGTTAAGCCAGATATATATAAAGTACCCAGCTAAATATTATATATTGTAGTTAACCCCTTTGAGCCTATAATCCTGTTTCTTTGCTAACAACATTACAAGCCACACCCCGTTGTTTGAATAGACCATATATTTGAACCTTGTCACCTCTTGTATGCACTTGAATTGTGATGAATTAAAGTGTGGGGTGATGAGTTGGCTTTTGAGTGGAACAATGAAATAAGGAGAAAGGTGCACCGCATGAATAAAAACCAATGTGTCAATAAAAGACGTTGGGATAGAAAAAAATGGGAAAAGAGAGAAAAGAAAAAAAGATGTTGATATATATATATATATATATAGAGTAGTGTATGAAGAAAGGAAGAAAAAAAATACATAAATCCTGATGGTGATGGATTTGATCTATTGGTGCTTAAAGAAGTAGGGGTGAAATATAGTGAAGTTCAGGTGGAATCTTGGTTTGACATAAGTATGGGATTGAAGGTTGAAGTATTTATATTAAAGTGCTTAACGGAGGTGTCGTCACTTATATGCAAATGTATCCTACCTGACCCGCAGCCTACATTACAGCCAATGAAAGTCCTATTTGATCGTAGACTAAATGAACTCTATTAGTGAAGTATTACACTAAGGGAAAGCTTATCATACTTCATTTGGGGCATATGAATGTTATTTCTGAGAGCGAGTGCATTTGTTTCCTATCTTGAGTTCCTACATTATTGAAATTCATGATGTGCGTAACTAAGCTCTTTGATTGTGTGAGGGCACATGATTCATAAAGGAAAGGTAATGTTGTTGACCTCCATATTAGAGTAAGTAAGTGAATTGTGAATAAAGCACGGTATTTGTGAGTTGATTATTGAGACGAGGATGTCACGCCTTTGTGCGGAAACTATTTTAAAGATTCTTGGCATAATGAGTAAGGGAATTGCTTAATAGGTTGTGTCCATAAGTGTAGTTTGATTGCTCGAGGACGATCAAATGTTTAAGTGCGGTATATTGATGTGTGGCTATAATTCATGGTTTAGCACATTCTATGCTTTCTATTTTACATGCTTTAATGTTAAAATTACTTTATTTGAGCGTAATGGAGTCTATTTTATGTGTGCATGAAAATGAAAATAGAGCTAAAGGAATGCTTAAACATCGAAAGTGGGCTCGAGAATATTGAAAAGAGAAGACGGACAAAAGCCAGCTCGACCAGGCTTTAGCCCGGCGAGGCCAACTTAAAGCCAAGCCCAGCCAGGCGTTAGCGTGGTGAATCTAGCTTAAAGCCAGGCCTAGCCAGACGTTAGCCTGGCGACGCCAGCTTAAAGCCAGGCAGATGCTGGCATTAGCCAGGCGATGCCAAGCCTAAGGCCAGGGCCAGTCCAAATTTTGAAGGTTTTTATTATTTTCCGTCTTGACTAGGAGTTGACCTAAATGTTTAGAGCTTGTCCCAAACATATAAATAGATCCAAAAATGCCACTTTGAAGGACTTTTGCAACCGGAGGCAAGAATAGCTCGTGGAACACTACTTGGGAGTTGAAAACATTGATTTCTATATCTCTTTATCCTTACTCTGTAATTTAATTATGCAAATTATTTTGGATATTTGTACTATGAGTATGAGTAGCTAAATTCATAATCTATGGTTTGGATGGAATCTGTTGAAGGATGATTTTCTTGTTATGTTAATATAGATTTGCCATAATATTCTCTCTATTGGTTCAACTACATGCTTATTGATTTTGATTGAAGGGCCCTTAATTAACTATTCCTATTTAGTGTGCATTACTCTGGAGAGAGTGCATATTTAGGTAATTTTTGAACATCATCACTCTTAACGTATATAAGGTATCAATACGAAGGGTTGAAGGTGGGATTAGGGATAACGAAACCTTCGGCGCAATCTAAGTGAGCTGTACTTAAAGCTAGCTAGCATAATTCGGGAGAATATGTTTAGTATATTGTTGTAATTACTCGGGAGAGAGTTACGACTGTCAGAGTGCTCATGATCGATATAGAAGACTTAGGCAAATTTATAGCAAACATAGCGGATACTTTCAACTATCAAAAATATCTGTTGGGCTAAAATGGCCCAATGACACTCTTAACATGGTGTGATATTGTCCGCTTTGGGTAAGCCCGCACGATTTTTTTCAAAAGCCCTCACACTATTATGAGATCCTTACACCTTATATGTAGACTACTAATATTCTCAACCACCAATGTGGGACTTTGTTCGCATACCCAACAATCTTCCTCTCGAACTAAGTTCCACGTGGCCCACTATCACGATCCACAAGTCAGTTTTCGAGATTACTATGTGCTACCCACATTGTTAGAATATTATGGCAACTGAAGCCCGCAACTAGCTTTTTCTTGTGTGCGTGCCGCCCCGCACCATCACTCTGCCATCTCCATACTCGTCACGTTGAACCTGGGCTCTGATACCACTTGTTGTGCTAAAACGGCCCAGTGACACTCTTAATATGGTGTGATATTGTCCACTTTGGGCAAGCCCGTACGGTTTTTCCCAAAAGGCCTCACACCATTATGGGATCCTTACATATTATATGTAGACTCCCAATCTTTTCAGCTGCCAATGTGGGACTTTGTCCGTATACCTAACAATCTCTCCCTCGAACTAAGTTCCATGTGACCCACTACCACGACCACAAGTCAGTTTTCGAGATTACTGTGTGCCACCCATATTGTTAGAATATTATGGC
This sequence comes from Nicotiana glauca, assembly GCA_026770625.1. Taxonomy (NCBI): domain Eukaryota; kingdom Viridiplantae; phylum Streptophyta; class Magnoliopsida; order Solanales; family Solanaceae; genus Nicotiana; species Nicotiana glauca. The sequence continues at coordinate 56,797 of MU684020.1, forward strand.
AACCAAAAACCACAATTAGCTTCTTCTTGTGTGCGTGCCGCCCCGCACCATCACTCCGCCATCTCCATACTTGTCACTTTGAACCTAGGCTCTGATACCACTTGTTGGGCTAAAGCGGGCCCAATGACACTCCTAACATGGTGTGATATTGTCAGCTTTGGTCCAAGCCTGCACGATTCCCCAAAAGGCCTCACACCATTAAAAAATTCCTACACTTTATATTTAGACTCGCAATCTTTTCACTTACTAATGTAAAAATTTATTCGCACATCCAACAATATCAATCCAACATGAAGTACTAACTTTTGAGCCTAAGACTGAATAAGTCCATGTTCGACCATATATATAGATGCAATGGCCTAAAGGTGCACAATAGACGTAGAGAGGAGTCATAAATTTTGTTTGTTGTGTTATTATCGAGTATAATGTTAATGTCATCTTTTACATTTTCTCTAATTTATTTGGAACTTTCAGTAATGATGTTTACTCTCACGATGTGTATCTTGAAATGAATTTTTTGGGTTTGGTCGTAGTTGCCATGTTGCGTCGGTTTAAAGTTAAAGATGAAAGAGCCAAAAGACCAACAAAAATATCTATAAGATCAAAGTTAAAGATGAATTTTGAATTGAAACAAGTGTTGAAAGAGCCGAAAATGCAGATTTTTTTTTTGTTTTGCATTGTATTGTATTATTGCCTTTCCACTTATTTGTTTCTTTTGCTGTTGCGGACCTATTAATTTTTGCTTTTTTTATGATATTATTATCTCTTTTGTTGAGTCGAAGATCTCCCCAAAACAACCTCCTCTTCTTTGACAAATTAGAGAGCCGAAGAAGCCTGAGATGTGGTTCCTTCACTACAAGAAATCACACTTATTGCGGCAACAAAGGTCGCCACAAAAGCCCTATAAGTCGCTGCTAAATGATATTAGTGGCGACTTTTGTATTGCCACAAAGAAAACCGTAACTGAAGGTTATTTGTAGCGACATATATAGTTGCCACTAAAAGAGCATATTCTGTGGCGACAAAGTTGCCACAACAGGTTGTTAAAAACGCTACCTAAAAGTGTTCCATAAGAACAAAGTCGCCTCTATATATTTACCATTAGCAGCGACAATTGTCGCCACACAATATATTTGTGTTCAGTGGCAAGATTTTGTCGCCACTATAAATATTCTTTAGTAGCGAATAAAATTGCAACAAAAAATATTTATGTTCAGTGGCAAGATTATGTCGCCACTATAAATGTCTTTCAGTAGCGACTAAAGTGGCCACAAAAGATTTAACCATGAGCGACACATTGTTTTCTATAGCGACTGAACTCGCTGCAAAAGAAATTGACCTTGCAATTACTAAATTTTTGACAAAACTATATCGCCACTAAAATTTATTTTGTCAACAATTATAACGACCAAAATTATATGTATTTCCATACCCGTAAGAACCTAATTCTCTCAAAATTCATATAGAGATAATCATATTAATTGACTATCAATATTAAAGCAACCAATAATGCTTGACAAATACCAAAATAATTTCTCAACCCGAATATTACAAATATTATCATTACTAAAATGTCAATTACATATATACTACCCGACACTTCATTGTGCATTGTGCATTGTAATTGTAAGCATATACATATCCCAAAAAAGATAAAATATTAAGTGCCTTGTAACTGCTCCTTGCTCGACATCATGCTTGAACCACTTTTTAAGTGCCTTGTCCCTGCTAGACAAAAGGATATATAAGGAACAAATAAGAAAAAAATAAAAAGATTATAGTAGAGAGCATAACAGTTTGAGCTGACAGTAGAAACCAAAGGGATTAAACTTGTAAAATCAGCCATAAAGACTAATTGTTTCTTACATTT
>MDKF010291340.1:0-14349 GCA_026770625.1 Nicotiana glauca
CTCCAGGAGGGCTCCTGACTTCAAAACTTTAAAAGGTACACCTATGTTCTCCAGGTGGGCTCCTAACTTCAAAACATAAAAGGTACGCTTCTGTTCTCCAAGCGGGCTCTGGAATTCAAAACTTTGAAGGTACGCCTCTGTTCTCCAGGCGGGCTTTTGAATTCAAAACTTTAAAGGTACGCCTCCGTTCTCCAGGCAAGATCCTGACTTCAACACTTAAAACGTACGCCTTGGTTCTCCAAGCGGGCTCCTGCTTTTAAAACTTAAAAGGTACGCCTCTGTTCCCCAGGCGGGTTCCTGACTTCAAAACTTAAAAGGTACGCCTTTGTTCTCTAGGCGGGCTCCTGACTTCAAAACTTAAAAGGTACGCCTCTGTTCTCCAGGTGGGCTCCTGACTTCAAAATGGTAAAAGGTACACATGTGTTCTCCAGGTGGGCTCCTGACTTCAAAACTTAAAGGGTACACCTGTGTTCTCCAGGCGGGCTCCTGACTTCAAAACTTAATAGGTACGCATCTGTTCTCCAGGCGGGCTCCTGACTTCAAAACTTAAAAGGTACGCCTCTGTTCTCTAGGCGGGCTCCTGACTTCAAATCTTTAAAAGGTACGCCTCTGTTCTTCAGGCGGGCTCCTGACTTCAAAACTTAAAAGGTACGCCTCTGTTCTCCAAGCGGGCTCCTGACTTTAAAACTTTAAAAGGTACACCTCTTTTCTCCAAGCGGGCTCCTGACTTTAAAACTTAAAAGGTACGCCTCTGTTCTCCAAGCGGGCTCTTGACTTCAAAACATAAAAGGTACACCTCTGTTCTCCAGGTGGGCTCCTGACTTGAAAACTTTAAAAGGTACGCCTCTGTTCTCCAGGCGGGCTCCTGACTTCAAAACTTAAAAATGCATTCTTTTGTTACTTGACATTATTTTCCCTTGCATCTTGAACCATTTTCCCTTGAAACTTAAATTGTCTTTCTTCGAAACTTCTTTCCCTTTATAACTTGAGTTGTCTTGCTCTCCTTTGAAACTTGAGTTGTCTTCCCTGTTCTATTTGGTGTTTGCCTTTCCTTACGGTGGGTTCCTCCAAAACAACCGAGATTTTCTGCGCCTATTTTAATCAAAGAAAAATCTTGTTAGTTTAAAATGCACTGGTTGGTTGTGATGCTTCTATTGGAGATGGGTTTTTTCTTCGCTCCTTTCCATACTCCGTTTTGTTTGACTGCCTTGGTTGAAAATTTTCGACCTTCTCTGTTCCTTAACTACAGGATTCCTAAGTGTTTTTTTTTACTTCTAGTCTTCTTTTATGACCCCAATATCTTCCATGACAACTTATTTCCACTCGAAGACCCTTCTAGTTCCTTGACTAGGCACTTCCTTTATAAACCTTAACCTAGAAAATATCTCTCTTCGTTTGCACCCGAATATTTTTGATTTGTTGCATTGCCCCTGCACCGATATCCACCAACCCTTTATGTTTCATCTGATGCCCAAAGAATATTGATTGTTACTAACTTCAGCGCGCATGTCGCTCTTTCCTGATTTAAACCATTGTCCTTGGACTTGAGGTCTATAACCTTTGATTTCTGCTTGGAATATCTTTCTTGTCGCTGGTCCAACTTTTTCGTCCATATTATCACAGAATATACCTTTGATCCGTTCACCCAAAACCCTCCATCTATTGCATTCTCAATGAATTGATATGTACCAAACCTTTGTATTTTGCAGGACCCCAAAGCCGTCGATTATTACCTGCTCAGTGCGCTTGTTGTTCTTTCTTGACTTATGCCACTTTGATGTACTAGCCAGATCTCGTCTTGCGCAAATGGAAAGCTGATGGCAAATTTTGACGTTATTTCTCACTTGTTCTGACCAAACAGATGCAGGAAGAGGAAATGAACAAGATAAAAGGAACAGAGTAAAGGACAAAGGAAAGAGATGATTCCTAACAAGAAAAACTAGAAAGTAAAAACCTATCAGACGTGGATACCAACTCTAATGGCCATGACATGCACATGTGGCCTATTCTGTCAAGCAATTCTGATGTTCAGCTCTTGTGGTACCCTTAAACCGTGAAACTGGGCTTTAATTCTCCGTCGTTAGTCATCTTTCACAATCTCCGAAGGGTTTTCACTATCAAGCCTCTCTCATTTTGGCCTTTCTCTCAACTTACATTCGCCTCAAGGTACTCGTGAGGGTTTTCACCAATAAGACTCTCTTTTTTTTTATTTCTCTCAACTCCTGTCGCCTTACTGTGCCCGTAAGGGTTTTCACCAAAAAGACTCTCTCATTTTTCATTTTCCTTGTTTGGACCGAAGTGTTTCCCCTGATGTGATTTACCTTTACTTGCTTGACTTGTCATCTCTCGAAGACTGATCGGAGGTCTTTCTTTGGACCGTAACATGGGCTTTTGGATAGGGTTAGAAAAAACGGGTATTAAAGACTCAAAACGAATCAACTTGGGTTCAAACTTACAACCTTTGGAACCAGATTTCTTTACAACAACCACAACTTCTACCCCAGTTTCTTTCTTAGGGACTCTTGGATTTTTATTTTGGTGTGACTGAACCTCAGAGAGAGGTTGCCTACGTATCCTTTCAGAATCAAGTCGAACGTAGTTCATACTAAGTTCCTTGTTATTATAGTTTTTCTTTTCACTTATCATTATTTTTCTTTTGTGCTTTTTTTTCTTCTTTTTTTCTTCTTTTTTCTCTTTTTTTTTCTTCTTTTACTTGGCTCTCACGCTTGTGTTTCTAATGTTAGCTACTGATTCCGAAAGAGTGGTATGAAATAAAATAAGTAAGGCTCAAAGGGGTAATGAAGGATAAAGTATTTAGATAGCAGAACAAAATGCCTTCGTCATTCCAATCTTCAAAATATGCCAAGCACAAACAACGTGATTAAACAGACATTTGTAGTATCTTCTAACTTTGCTAGACTTGATAGCTATATTCACACATTTGCTTTTTCATCTGTTAAATACAAAGCACCATTGGGCAACTCTGTCATTCTCATTATCACGAACGACCCTTTCCAATTTGGGCAAAACTTATCTTTAATTTCAAACTGATATGGGCATGAAACATAAGGTTTCTTTATGTTCTATCAGACCCAATTTCACAGGGTTTGGGCTTCAAATGATCTCAAAATGTTCGTATTTCCCTTAAATGCCATTATCATCTCCCTAATTGCTTCATGATTGAATTAAAATTTTAAGATTAGGCCTAGAACGATGCATGCATGTCAGGTCACTAGAGTCAAGAGGAAAAGAACTATAAAGAGGAAAGACCTAAATAAAAGAAAATGACTAGAAATAACGGAAAAACAGAGAATTGAATTAGACAGATGGGGAAAGAGTTTGTACAACAAAACAAGCACAATAAACTGGGTTACAACCCTTAGAACAAACGTAGACAACACTAAGTGAGATACTACGACCAACGGAACTAGACAAAATAAAGGGGTAGAAGGGTTTCAATCACAGCAGAAATGAAAACAAAATAAAAAACCAAAACTCCACTCCGGTTGACCAAGAAATGGAGAGTCTTTCCAATTACCAAGTACGCCATTTCAGCCACTGAGTTCCGCATCAACATTTCCAAGTCCATTACCAGCTTCAACATTCATTTCACCAAGTGGCTCCTTGACCGCATTGACCAACCCATCGCCATTGCCAACCATTCCTACAATCTGTGCGTGGTCGTGTACCTGTAGAGGATTACATGTGTCATGTGGGGTATTACTGCCTTGGACCACAATTATTCCTTCTTGAATCATTCTTTCTATTTTCCTTTTCAAAGCACGCCAATCTTCAACATTGTGCCCCTGGGCATTGGAATGGTATTCACACCTTTTAGCAGGGTCAAAACTTCTCGCACGCAGGTCTATGTAATTTAGAGGAATAGGTGAAATCATGTCGTAATGCTTTAATGTCTCAAACAAACTTGCATAGGACCCTCCTATTGGTGTAAAATTATCTTTCAGCTTTTGTTCCTTTCTACACCCTTTGGCTTGAATGTGGGCTATAAGGTACTTGGAAATTTTGTGGAGGCTGGTGGGGATTTTGAGGGGCTCGCGCTCGCCTTTTGGAGTGACCCAGTGGTTGGACAGATGGTCGGACATTGTTCGTAGGATAACACACTGGGGTGGATTATGTGGAGTTCGGGGATATTCATGTGGTTGGGATTGAGGCTGAAAGCGTCTAGCAAGAATGCCCACTATATCCTGTCATTGGCGGGCCTCAGCAGCATCTTTTCTATCAACGGGAGGACTGTCCCGAGCAACTTGTTCGTTCCATCTGAACCAAAATTCCCTAAATCTTTCCTTGGTTTTCTTTTGAAGCTGAGATAGGGAAGAGCGGTCTGGGACGATGTCTATATTGTTTTGAAAGTGTCGCACAAAATCTTGAGCCATGTCATCCCATGTATGCCACTTACCGACATCTTGACGAGTATGCCATTCCAAAGCTGCCCCAGTCAGGCTCTCACTGAAATATACCATAAGCCACTAATCTTTCCCACCAACATTTTTCATTTTACTGCAATAACCTCTCAAATGGGTTATTGGATCTCCCCGCCTATTATACAAATTAAATTTTGGCATCTTAAACCCTTTCAGCTTTCTGGATATCTCATCTTGCCTCATTGTCTTAGAAAGCTTTGTAGTCTCATCGGGCGGCTCGAAATGAGGAACGTGAGAGTACGGACCTGAAACCTTGGAAATTGGTTCTGGAGCATAATGTTGGGCATTGGGGACTGATGGTGGAGGGCATCCACTAATCCAAGCTTGGTATATTTCGGTCATCTATCTTTTCAATCTCCAAATCTCTTCTATCACCTCAAATTCTGATTCAACAATTCCCTTAGACGGATCAGTAAAACCCGTGTTCAACCCTTTGCCAGCCATGACTGCCTTGCTTTTTGACCTTGCGTTGTATGGATGAGTGACCTTAAGAACCACAAACCAACCACCCTTCTTCTATGAATTTGACAAAAATGAAACCATCACGTTAGCGGTAGGGCATTTAACATATTGGTAACCGTACATTTGGGGAATGAATGCACCTAACCAGTTAATAGTTTCTATTATGCATTTGCTCGATTGTTTGCGTCATCTCGGCCTTTTCCCTATTTCCAATTGCAAACTTTATCTTTTTTTTTCCTCTTTTTTTTTCCTTTCACTTTCTTTCTTCTCTCTTTTCATTCTTGCCTTCTATTTCTCTTTGTTTTTATTCTCTCATTCCTTCTTGTTTTGCCATTTTTTTTTCTCTTGGTTTTCTTATTTTCGTTTTTATTCTTTTCTTCTTCTCTCTTTTTTTTCCTCTCATTTCTTTTACGTTTTTTTATTTGGTTATGCTCGAATCATATTGAGATTGCCTACGTATCATGAACCCGCACGAATCAGACCAAGCGTAGTTCTTGGAGATAAAAGGTAAAAATAATGACACATTTTTTTGGAATTTTCAATTTTGATAATAAAGCAAACTTTGATTACAATGACTTGAAAACTAACAGACTTTGAACAAGAAACACAGACTCGAAAAACAAACAACCCACATACTCTAATAAAACTCAAAGACAAACTTGACCGACGTTAATCAAGATTTATTTGACTTAAAACAAAACTGACATTTTTCTTGTTTCTTTTCCAAAATAAAAGATCCGGTTTTGCGAACACGGCCTTTCAGCACCTTGGGGATGAAGATTTTGAGGCTGCGTCGGCTAACCGGCTAAAACTTTGAAAAATGACCAAAGGTTGATGTTCTTGCAAAACCGGCCTTCCTGCGCCCTCTTAGGGACATTCGGCTATTTTTGACAAGAATGGCATCACCTTAATTAGAAACAATTTTTGTTCTTTGCAGGCTATTTTGCAAAAGGGAGTTGGGCCCGATGGGGGTTGCCTACGTATCTCACATCCCGTGAGAATCAAACAGGCATAGTTCGGGCAAATACAACAAACTATTTTTGAAAACTAGACTCTTTTTTTCATTGGAAGATAAAACAAACTTATTTTGAAAACAAACTATTTGGACATTGGTTTTTAAAACAGGTAATTATCTCATTTTAACCCGCACACCGCTGTTTTTTTTTCTTTTCCCCAATTATTCGAAAGCCGTCAGCATGCAAGTCCGAAGCAAATAAATGCACAAGCAGTATGTAAGATGCATCAGGATGGTCTGTTTTCAATTTTAGGTACACCTGTCCTAGCAGACCCAACCCCTGTGTTGAGCCTCCAAAGTCAAATACACATGATGCAAACAAACGTTCCTACTAGGGATCCGGCATTAGGCTCCATTATTCTAGGTTTAAGACCTGGGTATTTGTTCTAGACTGTGTACCTGAGTCGACAACTCGAGTCGAGAAGGGGTCTACGTACCAGGGACCCGCAAGATCGTCCGGCTTAGCAACTTGTCCGAGCATCTTTCTTATTTAAAGGTATGACATTAACAGAATATGGGGTCTCGACCAGCGAGCACATCCCCGAAGATAAGAAGAGAATGGTTTCGTAACAGTTTATATGTACAGTTCAAATAATATCAAAGCGGTAAAAGCATCATTTTGCACATTAAGCCCAACATGTAATACAAATTAAATAATAAATAACACAAGTACAATAATTATTCTAAGCTCGAATTCTTGAACCCTGAACCAGTGGTTCTGGGTTAACAATCCCCAGCAGAGTCGCCAGTGCTGTCACACCTCCTTTTTACCTACACCCTGGGAGGGTGTAAATAAAGGGAGTTTTCCAATTAAAGGACAATCGAAACGAGATTTATTTATTGAGATTCAGAGTCCCCACTTGGGAGATTTATGGTGTCCCAAGTCACCGGTTCAAATCCCGACTCGAGGAAAAGAATTGACTATGTATTACAGTCCGCAAACTAAAAATCGGGATAAGGAATTTGTTAACCTGGGATAAAGTGTAAGGCATTCCCGAGTTCTGTGTTTCTAGCACGGTCGCTCAACTGTTATTATTGGCTTACTATCTGAATTTAGTATATGTTTAACCTATGGTGCAATTTTAAATTATTTACCACTTTTAATTAATTTTAAAGAAGATTGAACGTCGTTTAAAACGTGTCTTTGGATCACGTCACGTGAGATGCACCCGCAATCCGAAACACATTCCATTCAACGTTTTTGGATTTGGATTTGGGTTACATGAAATGCACACCCAAGTTAAAGAAGGTAAAATTAAACACGCGCATAAAGCAACTACGCATTTGCACTTTGCGAGGGCCATGGAATTTGCTAAATGGCATGCCTCGAATTCTAAGGATCAGTACGAGATCAATTAAACGAAGACCATGCATTTGTCAGTTTTGTTTGGGTGTGTGCGCCTCAATTCCAATTTCAAAAGAAAGAACTAAAGTTAGAACTAGGTGCTTTGAATGACATAAATTAATTGTTACAAAATATGACACGCCTCAATTTTTCTTTTTCTTTTTTCTTTTTCTTCTTTTACTAGAAAACCCAGAATGGTTAAGAAACTAATGAAATAACAATTAATTCTAATTAAAACTGAAATTTTGTGTAAGGAATTGAAATCAAGGGAACCTATTTATTTTAATCTTAGAATCCAACTTAACCTAAATCTAGGGAAGATTTCAAAATTTTGCTGTTGTTAAAATAGCTTGAACTGGGCCCCAAAGTGAAGCCCATTTTCATGAAACATGGCCCAATGTTGTATGACCAGGACTCAAGGTCGAGTCCTTCTGATAACACACAACCCATGTCAAGATTCAAGAACACAAACTGACCCATGTCAAATTTCAATCATTTGAGCACTAAGATAGAAGATGCAAAATTAGTAAACCACAATGCCTTCTTAACAGTAACACTTCCCCAAATTTAATTATTCTTGCGACACCAATTACATAGTAGGATACCTCATTTAACAACTCACACTAGTCTACTTTCTAAAACATGAGAGCTTAAACCTCAACCCAAACTAATGAATCCTATAAAGGAGTTAACATAATGCAACCATCATTTTAAACCCCTAATTTTAACATAAAAGTAATCTAAACAGAAATACAAGGTGAGCAGAATTCACAGTCAGTGCATATGATACTATTCAGCATGGCCAAATATACAAAGTTAGCTACTAACTTGACTAACAGGTCATTTCAACTATTAAAGTCACTATGAGATATCCAGTCAGAAGTTGAGTTTCCTTTAATTAAAAAAATTCATTTTCTCAATAGAGTATTTATCAGCCAACAAAAAAACACAGAGTGCAACAGAACTCATAACAAACATGTTCAATGACGGATTACAGTAGTTTTATATACAAATTAGACCCTGAAGTGATAAAATAAACACTTCCTTTGTTCAGGGGTATCCACACAACTGACTGTAACTTAGAACCTGTCCTATGATCCATTCTATTAAATCAAATGCTACTCAAGCATAACAAAATATTCTGACATATCCAATAAATCAAACAGTAAAAGAAAAACTTCAGTATAACCTCACTCACATCATTTAACAGGATAGCATACAAACTTAGATACTGATTTGATTAAGCAGGTTGTGTCCTAGCTTTTCATAATTGTCCTGAATTAAATACAACAGTAAACCTTACTGTAAAGAAAAAAAACTCAAGGACTCAACTTAACAATAAACCATATCATGTTACTAGAGGCACATAATATTAACATAAGTACAATTGAATCACAAACAGAAGATGATACTAGGCTGTAAGTTTCCAGCTATTCATTTCATCACTCAGATATACACTTCACAAACATTAGAGCTACATAATTTTGTACCTAGAAATCAAGAAGGAAGCAAGAAGCAAAGATAAATGATCTAACAGCAGCAGAACAGCAACAGAATTCAATAATGTACCAGTAGTATCAACAGCTCAAAACCAACTTTTAGAAATAAAGGAGTTTCAAACTATCTTAAATCAAATGCAGGATCTTTGAAATTTTTCAGAAGTTCGAAGTATCAAAGAATACCAAAAACAAAACCAAATAGGATTTGAGCAGCTTTCAATGAGGAAATGCAGGAAAACTTAAGGTTCTTTTAGAGTTTCCCTTTCAATTTCCTTGTGATTTTTCTCTCAGCAGATCCCTCGTTCTCTTTATTCTCACTCAATGCTCCCAATGTTCTCCCTTAATCTCTCTTTTTTTTGACCCCCCTTATCCTATTTTATACCCAAAACTTAAACCTTTTCCAGCTCATAAGATCACTAAACGCCTGTATTTCCACTTTTAATTAAGAAATATTTGCCCCATGTTATTCTCTTATTTTCCCACTCTAAAGACACTGAGCAGAGTGTCAGCTCCAGTACTAGTCCCATTTCCCATTATTTTAATTCATTGGTATGGGCACACCTATATTTTAATCCTGGGGTTCCCTGACATCCGGTGTTGGCATGCGTCTCAGTTCCAAATCCCAAATTACCCCTAAAACCTTATTAACATTCTAAAAGTTCTAAGCATTTACAAATAAAGGCTATTCAATCTCTTACACAAACAAAATCATCACAGTCCGCCTAATAATTCTTAATAATAAAATCGAAACAAATTCATCTTTCAACAAAACTGGCACGAATTAGTTTAAGAACTACTATTATGCGAGTTTAAATTATTGGTCAAACTAAACAAAATCAACAAACAATCTATACTAAAACAGAGAATCATAGAACAAACTGACCAAATAAACATTCAATAAAAAAATAAAAAGAAAGGAGTAGAAGAAGATAATATTTACTAAAAAAGAAATATACAAAGACCTGAAATTTGGACACTCGCCTTTGTCTTACCCTGTCTTGAATTTGAAACTTCAAATTTGAATTTGAAGCCGAAATGGACCTTAATCGAGTGTTATCGACTGAGAACACACAACTAAAGTCGATTACGATCTCAATCCTTCCACTAGACATTCGATCCTAGGGTTTGAGTTTTAGGGTTCATTCATTCAAAACCATGTCTGAAAGGTTATTCAAAGGAAACTAGTGGTAGATTAGGGATGAGGGAGGTTGGGTGGTCATTTGGTATTAATATGGGGCTAGGGGGGTGGCGCCGCCATCGGAGAATCTCGTGGCGGCGCTAGGGTTCTTGGTCTTGATTCAACATTCGAGCGGTTCTGGGATGATTCAAGGGAAAGGGTTTCAGGGGTTGGGATGGGGAGGTTAACGGGGTTCTGGGGTGTTATTCTTGTGGCCATCGGAGCCAGTGCCGGAAGAACCATTTGATTTTTCAAATATTCGAAAGGCTGGGCCAGGAGTTGATGGAAACGAATGGTGGATCGGGGATGGGGAGGTTATGGTAAACACATGGTGTAAATTTGGAGATGTTTTGACACTGACCGCCGGCGGAGGCGATTTCCAGCCGGCGATTTACGGCGGAGGGCGGTGGTGAGTTCCTAGGGTCTCTAAGGGGTGTGGAGATGGAGATGAGGGGGGTTTGGCTTTGGGGCGGGGTGTGGTTTGAACTTATATACTACGAAGGGGAATGGATCCAGACGTTTGATCAAACGAGATCAATGGCTTGGATCGTTCACTTAAATGGAACAACATCGTTCAGTTGTAATAGAGATCGTGTTGGTGTCTAATGCAAACAGGTCGGGACCGGATGCAGGTGATGGGGCAAGATTCTGGCCGTCGAATGTGAACGGATGAAGGGTTGAGATTTGTTGGCATCGAAACGACGTAGTTCCGATCCCATACTACGTCGTTTTGATGGCCTGGTCACTGGACTCCTTGGACCGGGTTTTGGGCTGATTTTGGTTGGCATTTGATGTATTTGGTTTTGGGTTGGGGATTAATGGCCCAAGTCCGACTTTTCCTCCTCTTTTTCTATTAATTCTTTTCTTTTATTCCTAAATTATTTTCAAAATTAAACCTAAAGTCCTAAATGAAAATATAAAACCAAATTGACTTAAAAATACAAAATTAACTCTAAATAATAATTATCACCAAAAATTAAGTAACAGAATCACTCAATTAAACACTAAAAATACAAAGTGCATTATATATCTTTTATGATTTTCCAATTATTGTAAAAGTAATTTAGTTTTTTTAAAACTAAAATTATAAAATTAAATCCTAAATACAAATGCTATATTTTTTGTATTTTCTTATTAATTGATCAAATAAACATGCACACACACAAATACAAAGAACAACTGAAAAATCACGAGAATTCACAAAATTGCATACAAAGGAAAATTGTTTTATTTTAAATTTTTTGGGAATAATTCATATAGGCAAAAATCACGTGCTCACAGTTGCCCCTCTTTGTCAGGAAACACGAAGAGTTTTCGTGCAAAGAGAAAGTGAGCGGATACGAGCGATTTTTGCCCGTTTGAATATTCCATGTGAAGCATTTTTTAAAAGATTTGACCAAACCTCTGCTTCAAAAGGTCTCCTACATTTCCTTGGCTATAAAGGAATCAGGTCAATGTAGTTCGGAAAGTTTTGGTAGCTGGGACTACCATGAAGCTGTGATTTACTGTTACTGTTGTTGCTGGTGCTACTACTTAGTGACCTCCTTATTACACCGTACTAGAAGAAATAAAGAAGCTAAACTAAGCTATAGTCTATGAATTACAAAGATTTATTTATAAACTTGTTCTTGCGACTGTTGTTGCCTTGTTGACTTGTATTTCCTCCGAAGTTCCTTTCTTGTTGTCTTACACCGACTTTTTTGAGAGGCTCTCCCCTTTAAACGTCTTTCTCAGATCATTGTTGTATGCCTCTGTTCTCCAGGCGGGCTCCTGACTTCAAAACATGAAAGGTACGCCTCAGTTCTCCAGGCGGGCTCCTGACTTCAAAACATAAAAGGTACGCCTCTACTCTGCAAGCGGGCTCCTGACTTCAAAACATAAAAGGTATGCCTCAGTTCTCCAGGTGGGCTCCTGACTTCAAAAGTTTAAAAGGTAACCCTCTGTTCTCCAGGCGGGCTCCAGACTTCAAAATTTAAAAGGTACGCCTCTGTTCTCCGGGCGGGCACCTGACTTCAAAACTTTAAAAGGTACGCCTCTGTTCTCCAGGCGGGCTCCTAACTTCAAAACTTTAAATGTACGCCTCTGTTCTCCAGGCGGGCTCCTGACTTCAAAACCTAAAATGTACGCCTCCGTTCTCCAGGCGGGCTCCAGGCTTCAAAACTGTAAAAGGTACGCCTATGTTCTCCAGGCGGGCTCCTGACTTCAAAACTTAAAAGATACGCCTCTGTTCTCCAGGCGGGCTTCTGACTTCAAAACATAAAAGGTACACCTCTGTTCTCCAGGTGGGCTCCTGACTTCATAACTTAAAAGGTACGCCTCTGTTCTCCAGGCGGGCTCCTGACTTCAAAACTTTAAAAGGTAAACCTCTATTCTCCAGGTGGGATCCTGACTTCAAAACTGTAAAGGTATGCCTCTGTTCTTCAGGCGGGCTCCTGACTTCAAAACTTTAAAAGGTACACCTCTGTTCTTCAGGCGAGCTCCTGACTTCAAAACTAAAAAGGTACGCCTCTGTTCTCCAGGCGGGCTCCTGACTTCAAAACTTTAGAAGGTACGCCTCTGTTCTGTAGGAGGGCTCCTGACTTCAAAACTTAAAAGGTACGCCTCTGTTCTCCTGGCTTCAAAACGTAAAAGGTATACCTCTGTTCTCCAGGCGGGCTCCTGACTTCAAAACTTAAAAGGTATGCCTTCGTTCTCTAGGCAGGCTCCTGACTTCAAAACTTTAAAAGTTATGCCTCTGTTCTTCAAGCGGGCTCCTGACTTCAAAACTTAAAAGGTACGTCTCTGTTCTCCAAGCGGGCTCCTGACTTCAAAACTTAAAAGGTATGCCTCTATTCTCCAGGCGGGCTCCTGACTTCAAAACTTTAAAAGGTACGCCTCTGTTCTCCAGGCGGGCTCCTGACTTCCAAACTTAAAAGGTATACCTCTGTTCTTCAGGCGGGATCCTGACTTCAAAACTGTAAAGGTATGCCTCTGTTCTTCAAGCGGGCTCCTGACTTCAAAACTTAAAAGGTACGCCTCTGTTCTCCACGCGGGCTCCTAACTTCAAAACTTAAAAGGTACGCCTCTGTTCTCCAGGCGGGCTCCTGACTTCAAAACTTTAGAAGGTACGCCTCTGTTCTCCAGGAGGGCTCCTGACTTCAAAACTTAAAAGGTACGCCTCTGTTCTCCTGGCTTAAAAACGTAAAAGGTACACCTCTGTTCTCCAGGCGGGCTCCTGACTTCAAAACTTAAAAGGTATGCCTTCGTTCTCTAGGCAGGCTCCTGACTTCAAAACTTTAAAAGTTATACCTCTGTTCTTCAGGCGGGCTCCTGACTTCAAAACTTAAAAGGTACACCTCTGTTCTCCAGGCGGGCTCCTGACTTCAAAACCTATAATATACGCCTCTGTTCTCCAGGCGGGCTCCAGACTTCAAAACTTTAAAAGGTACACCATTGTTCTATAGGCGGGCTCCTGACTTTAAAACTTAAAAGGTACGCCTCTGTTCTCCAGGCGGGCTCCTAACTTCAAAACTTAAAAGGTACACCTCTGTTCTCCAAGCAGGCTCCTGACTTCAAAACTTTAAAGGTACGCCTCTGTTCTCCAAGCGGGCTCCTTCCTTCAAAACTTAAAATATACGCCTCTCTTCTCCATGCGGGCTCCTGACTTCAAAACATTAAAAGGTACGCCTCTATTCTCCAGGCGGGCTCCTGACTTCAAAACTTTAAAAGGTAAAGCTCTGTTCTCCAGGTGGGATCCTCACTTCAAAACTGTAAAGGTATGCCTCTGTTCTTCAGGCGGGCTCCTGACTTCAAAACTTTAAAAGGTACACCTCTGTTCTCCAGGCGGGCTCCTGGCTTCAAAACTTAAAAGGTACGACTCTGTTCTCCTGGCTTAAAAATGTAAAAGGTACACCTCTGTTCTCCAGGCAGGCTCCTTACTTCACAACTTAAAAGGTATGCCTTCGTTCTCTAGGCAGGCTCCTGAATTCAAAACTTCAAAAGTTATACCTCTGTTCTTCAGGTGGGCTCCTGACTTCAAAAATTAAAAGGTACGCCTCAGTTTTCCAGGCGGGCTCCTGAATTCAAAACTTAAAAGGTACGCCTCTATTCTCCAGTCGGGCTCCTGACTTCAATACCTAAAATATATGCCTCTGTTCTCTAGGCGGGCTCCTGACTTCAAAACCTAAAATATATGCCTCTGTTCTCCAGGCGGGCTCCTGACTTAAAAACTTTAAAAGGTACACTATTGTTCTATAGGTGGGCTCCTGACTTTAAAACTTAAAAGGTACGCCTCTGTTCTCCAAGCGGGCTCCTGACTTCAAAACTTAAAAGGTACACCTCTGTTCTCCAAGCAGGCTCCTGAATTCAAAACTTTAAAGGTACGCCTCTGTTCTCCAAGCGGGCTCCTTCCTTCAAAACTTAAAATGTAC
>MU684022.1:17305-28503 GCA_026770625.1 Nicotiana glauca
TCCAATTAAAAAATTATGCATTTCTTTAAAATAACATCTTCTTCGAAACAATATATTATGTCGCACAATCTACTTTGGAAAGAATGTACATACAATCACAGTCTTACGTAACAACATTTGCAAGTGATCATAAAAGTACTATTTAATATTTCTATGATACTCAAAGCATTTGTTTTTTCCTTTACTAATCTTCCTTCATACAATATAAAAAATTACATCTAATACATCAATTTTCAACGATCAATACTTTATCTATCTGCCATCTTGCTTCATTTCATCGATGAACATAAATAATGTAAACAATAAAATGCTACTAAATATGACTTCATGGGTTATAAATTATACTCTATACTTTTATTTTTCACTATTCTATTTCCATTATATGTGTTGGAGATTACCATACATCTTAAGTAGCTTCACAGGTTTTTCAACCTTTCTTCAAATGCTAATATAATGCAATTTATTCTTACGTACCAACCTATATTTCTCTCAACAAAATTCATCTATTAATTTTAGAATAACTCCTTCTGTATTCGATCACTAATTCTAATTGCAAAAAATATATTTTTATTATCTCTTTAAACTCCTCTTTTCTTAAAATTAATCCGCGCATCGCGCGGGTACTATACTAGTTATTATAAAAGCGCGAATAACTATGCTAAATGTTGAACGACTAAAATATCCTTGAAATATTGATAGACTTTTATGCCCTTAAATATTTATATAATTTAAGAATATATTGTAAATAATCTAAGAGTAGAATTCTTTTTGATTTAAATCTCACACATGTCGGTCCTACAAAGTTGATATTTGGCAGGACTCTTTTCGGATTTAATTAATTGTTTGAAATGTTACCGCTATGCATTGTTTAGAGGACAGTAGGATGTAGCCTAATACTTTTTGGATGACTTTTATGCCTTCTTTATATTATTCTTATTCTTAACATAAATTTACAAGTTATTTTAGAAAAAAAGAATGTAACAAGAGTTCTACTGAAATACTATTTTCGGATGAAATAGATTTCTTATTAGAAATTAGGTTGGCCGTAAATTGGATCTTTTGGGGTAATTTTTTTTTTTTTTTTTAGGTTTTCTTGTATTTATTATATTTTTACTATTTTACAAAATAAATAATAATCTGATCTTTAAAGTGAAGAAAGTTCATTCGTAGAGAATAAAGATGACTTATCTTTAAAGTAAGTGCTCTTCATAAAAGTTTTGCATTCATTTACATATCTTATATCAGGTTGACCCACATTGATTTATTGTAAGGTTTAAAAAATTGTAATACCGGCAGAATAACTTTTTAAAATTTGAAGACAATGGAAAAATTATGGGTCTTTTTTTTCCCTCAAGACTATAGCAACTAAAATAAAGATTAAAAGATTAAAGTAATAATATTGGTCTATCAATAATCAAATAACATATATATTAAAAAGTACTTCTCTCTAGTTTCTCTCTCTAACCACGAGCCCACCGGCGCACGTTAATCTAACGGGCGACCACCGTGGAAATGGCCAGGGGAAGGGGAAGACCTCGAGGGAGACCAAAACGACTACCATTTGCTGGAGGTGAAAATTCAGCCGCAAATGAAGTACAAACAGTGAAGGACCCAATGATTACTGTTTCATTGAACGAAGACCAACATGCAGTGGAGGAATTAGTACAAAGCAAAGATAAGGGGAAGGAATTGAATGTAGATCCAAATCAAAGTGAGCAGCTGAGTGAGCAGGAACTAGATCTAGCAAGCTCAACAAATCAGCAATGGATCGAGTAGCAGATCTGGAGGAAAAAGGTGAGAAAACTCTATGGACCTCTTTGTTCGCAGGAAATAGAAGCTCTAAAAATGGATTGAAGCTGAATTATGTTCCCCCTGTAATTGTGGATGAAAAAATAGTTGTTCAATTAGAAAAAAAGGATGTAGAAAAGGAAGTAATGAAGTGGAGAAGTGTCTTAATCGTGTATGTAATAGGGGAAACTCCTGGATACAATTACATACATAGATATGTAAAGCAAAACTAGAATCAAGTAGTTGAACCAGATGTTTTCTACCATGATGAAGGATACTATGTGGTTAGATTTAACAATATGAATGATATGAATGAGATATTATACTCTGGTCTATATACAATGAACAATAAACCACTAATTCTGAAATCCTGGACTGCCAATTTTGATTTTCATAAGGAATTTCTGACTGAAATTCCTTTGTGGGTGATTTTGCCAAACTTGCCTATGAGTTGTCGGGGAGTACAGTCATTAAGCAAAATTACCAGTGCAATTGGCAAGCCACTGTATGCAGATGAATATACATCAAAGTAAAGAAATTAGTACAAAGCAAAGATAAGGGGAAGGAATTGAATGTAGATCCAAATCAAAGTGAGCAGTTGAGTGAGCAGGAACTAGATCTAGCAAGCTCAAGCAAATCAGCAATGGATCGAGTAGCAGATTTGGAGGAAAAAGGTGAGAAAACTCTGTGTACCTCTTTGTTCGCAGGAAATAGAAGCTCTGAAAATGGATTGAAGCTGAACTATGTTCCCTTTGTAATTGTGGATGGAAAAACAGTTGTTCAATTAGAAAAAGAGGATGTAGAAAAGGAAGTAATGAAGTGGAGAAGTGCCTTAATCGTGTATGTAATAGGGGAAACTCCTGGATACAATTACATACATAGATATGTAAAGCAAAACTGGAATCAAGTAGCTGAACCAGATGTTTTCTACCATGATGAAGGATACTATGTGGTTAGATTTAACAATATGAATTATATGAATGAGATATTATACTCCGGGCCATATACAATGAACAACAAACCACTAATTCTGAAACCCTGGACTGCCCATTTTGATTTCCATAAGGAATTTCTGACTGAAATTCCTAACTTGCATATGAGTTATTGGGGAGTACAGTCATTAAGCAAAATTGCCAGTGCAATTGGCAAGCCACTGTATGCAGATGAATGTACATCAAAGCAAAAGAGAATTTCCTATGCTAGGATGTTAATTGAGGTCAATGTCACAAGGGCCCTGCCTACCAGTGTTGTTGTAAGGGAGCCAGATGGAAGATACTTTGAACAAGAAATTGCCTATGATTGGAAGCCGGAATTCTGTGAAACTTGATTGAAGATAGGACATTCATATAAGGAACTTGCTGCAGACCAGAACAAAGATGAACAACAAAGGAGGAAAAGGAGAACAGATAATCAACCAATTGCTGTCCAATAGAAGGAGAAAATAATGCAAGAGTGGAGACCTAAAAGAATAACTGAAGAACATGAGATGTAGTGTATCACAAAGGAACAGGAGTAGCAACACTAAATGAAATACAGAATAAAGAAGGGGGACAAAAAGATAGACCAGAGATCACATAAACATAAGGGACCCAAACTCCAAGAAGAGAAGATTTAAATATGCAGAAGAGTCCAGTATTGAGCTGCAAAAGGGAATTTCCAACACTAGCTGATAGTGTGGTGAAGGGGAATAGAAAGAGGGAGAGTATAGGTGAACAGGGAACACAGGAAAGCATAGCCTCAGCTGATTTGAGCCCACCTATAAAAGTGCAATGACTTGGTTGATATGGAATGTGAGGGGAATAAATAAGAGATATAAACAAAACGAAATAAAGAATTACATAAAGAACAATCAAATAAATCTAGCAGGATTTGTGGAAACTAGGGTGAAAGAGAGAAGAGCTAACAGGATTTCTAACAACATGGTTCCAGGATGGGAAATGAAGAACATCTACTAGTGTGCAGAGAATGGAAAAATTTGGCTGACATGGGACCCTAAAGTATACTGCATTGATATTGAAGTGGTTGCTGCCCAATTGATTCATGGTATAATAAGAGGAAGAGTAGATGGATTTGAAGCCTGTTTAACACTGGTGTATAGATATAATACAATTGAAAAGAGGAAATCACTGTGGAGTAATATAGAAGACATAGCCAAACAAGTAAACAAGCCATGGATAATAGATGGAGATTTCAATGCCATGATGCAAGTACAAAATAGAAAGTATGGTAATGCAGTATCTATCAATGAAATGGTAGAATTCACAAATTGCATCCAGAAACTATTCTTGAATGAGCTAACATGGAAAGGTAATTACTATACATTGTCTAATGAACAACAGGGAGATGACAGAATATTAAGTAGAATTGACAGAGTATTTGGGAATGACATGTGGATGACAAACTTGGGACATATTAGCACTGAATATGATATTCCTATGATTTCAGATCACTCACTAATGCTACTAAACATCAAAGCAGGGAGAACAAATATAAAATCTCCATTCAGATTTTATAATGTATGGGCAGATCAAAGACTTTGAAGCCACAGTAAGGTCTATATGGAACAGGAGAATGTCTGGAGATGAAATGGAAAATATATGGAGAAAACTTAAAGCCATGAAGCCATTGTTCAAGAAGCTAAATGAAGAGGAGTATAAGGGAATAACAAAGAAAATTGAAAAGGAAAAAAGCAGGCTACACATGATACAAGAGGAGATGCAAAAGCAGTATAATGATAACCTCTCAGAGATAGAGAAACAAACTATGCAGCAGATAGAGAAGTGGTCACTCATTGAAGAAAGCATCTTACAGCAAAAGTCAAGGGTGAAATGGATCGAATTGGGAGATCACAACAAAAGATGATAGGCAAGTCAAGAGCCATGTAGAAATCAAAGAAGAATTTGTAAGCTTTTACAAAAACTTGATGGGGACTTCTGCCAAGTATCTGCCAGCAATTAACAAAGAAGTAATGAAGAATGGACCAAGACTCAGTCATGAACAACAACTGAGATTGGTTGATAAGGTGACAAAGGATGAGATATACAAGGGACTGTGTGACATAAAGGAAGACAAAGCCCCAGAAGCAGATGGTTATAACTCATGTTTCTTCAGGAAAGCATGGCCAGTTTTGAGAGAAGAAATGGTGATTGCAGTCCAAAAGTTCTTTGCAACGGGTGAACTATACAAAGCTATAAATTGCACAACTATCACTTTGGTGCCAAAGGTGAATAATCCAGTCACAGCTAAAGATTTCAGGCCTATTGCTTGTAGCACTGTGGTCTATAAGATAATCTCCAAAATTTTAGCAAGCAGGCTGCAGAAGGTAATTGATAGCATAGTGAATGAAGCTCAGGCAGGGTTTATACCAGGAAGGAAGATAGCAGACAACATAATTCTAGCTCATGAATTGGTGAAAGCTTATACAAGAAAGAATTCTTCTCCTAGATGCATGATCAAGATTGACCTAACCAAAGCCTATGATTCTGTAGAATGGCCATTCCTTGAACAAGTGATGATAGAGCTAGGATTTCCTAACAAATTTTTGAGGTGGATACTGGAGTGCATGCACACTGTGACATACTCAATTATAGTTAATGGAGAACCAGCTGAGCCTTTTCAAGCAGCAAAGGGATTAAGACAAGGAGATCCTATGTCTCCCTTCCTTTTTACAATTGCTATGGAATATTTGAGTAGGAGCTTGAATGGACTGAGGAAAGACAAAGAGTTTAAATTTCATCCAAGGTGTTCTAGGCTGAATATTACACATCTGAGCTTTGCAGATGACTTACTACTCTTTACAAGAGGAGACATGAAGTCTATTGCTACAATGCAGCAGTATCTCAATCAATTCTATAGGGCTTCAGGACTAAAAGCTATCATGGGAAGAGCTCCATCTTTTTTGGAGGTGTTACAAAGCAAATTGAAGATGAGATAATTCAGAAATTTGGATACTCTAAAGGTACTCTACCTGTGAAGTATCTAGGTGTACCCTTAACTATAAAGAAGATGTCTATTGCACAATGGCAACCATTGATTGAAAAAATGGTTAAAAGGATAACTTCCTGGACAGCAAAAAAATTATCCTATGCTGGTAGAACCCAATTAGTGCAGTCTGTGCTGTTTGGTATTCAGGCATACTGGTCTCAATTATTCCTGATACCCAGTAAAGTACTAAAGGCTATTGAAGCATACTGTAGGAGCTATATATGGTCTGGTGCCAATGTAATCACTAGGAGATCTCTGGTAGCATGGGAAACACTATATCTTCCTAAGAGTGCTGGTGGTCTGAACTTAATCAACTTGAGGATATGGAACAAAAAAGCAACAACTAAAAACTACTCGGACCTAGCACATAAGGGAGATAAAATGTGGATAAAATGGATTCATAAATACTATATAAAAGAACAACAACTGACTACTATGAAGATCCCTCAGCAAGCTTCATGGTTGGTCAGGAAAGTAATTGAGGCAAGACAAGAGGTTGAAGCAATACAGAGGCCAATGTAAGGGAAATATAGCATTATAAGACAGTTTTACTTGACTATGCTGGGCTAACAACCAAGAGTTGAATGGAAGATGTTTATGTTTAGGAATGAAGCAAGAGCAAAAGCAAAGTTCACAATGTGGTTATTCTTCCAAGATAGGATGATGACCAATGATAGACTGCATAAATGGGAATTCAGGTTGACAAAGACTGTGTTATGTGCAAAGCTCATGAAGAAACCAAAAATCACATCTTTGTGGAATGTGAATATGCTAAGAGAGTGTGGGAGAATCTGTTAAAATGGATGCATCAACAACAAGCCTGGCAAACTGACTGGAACCAACACTGGAAATGGGCTAAGGAGAATGCAAAGGGAAGGTCGACTAAAGCTGGAATTTTCAAGATTGTGTACACTGAAGCTATCCATGCAATCTGGAATGAAAGAAACCACAGGATCTTTCAAAAGCAAAATGAAGCAGCAGAGGGATTAGCTAGGAGAATTGTTTATGTATGTAATGTTAGAGCAACTAATAGAAATATCCAATTGATACAATAATATATTTTTTATTTGTAAGTAATCGGGATAGGAGGTGATATAGATATATGTATAGGATAAAGAGATGTAATCAGTTGGGCAGTTGGTTGTGAAAATGTGACGACCCGACCCGTCGTCTCATGTGTTACTGCTCCATTTCCCCCATTTTTATGCTTTTTCATGTTTTGTTATCAGTATGTGGTGTGTTAGAGTTGATTCGGATTGGTTTTGATAAGAAATGAGACACTTAGTCTCTTTAAGGAAGGCTTATATTGGAAAAGTCAACCGAACTTGACTATTGAGTTAGAGGGATCGGATGTGAATTTTGATGTTTCAGTTAGCTTCGGGGGATGATTTGTGACTTAGGAGTGCGATCGGAATTGATTTTGGAGGTCCGGTGTAGAATTAGGCTTGAATTGGCGAAGTTAGTATTTTGGCAAATTCCGGTTGATGGGTGAGAATTTGATCTGAGGGTCGGAATGGAATTCTGAGAGTTGATGTAGCTTCATTAGGTGATTATGGATATGTGTGCAAATTTTCAGGTCATTCGGACGTCGTTTGGTCGGGTTTTTGATCGATAGTGCATTTTAGAAGTTTTTGAAGAACTTAGGCTTGAATCCGATGTGATTTGATAGTTTTAGCATTGTTTGATGTATTTTGATGATTGGAACAAGTTTGAATGAGGTTATGGGATATGTTGGTGCTTTTGGTTGAGGTATCGGGGGCCTCGGGGTGATTTCGGATGGCTATCGGGAAGTTTGGAGTTGTAAAAATGCAGTAGAAAAATTGCAGAGAACTTTTGTTCTATGCGATCGCAGAGGGGGTCGTGCAATCGCATAGAAGGATTTGAAGGGATGTTGAATTTGTTCAATGTGATCGCGTATAGTTGGATGCGATCGCACAGTGTTGGTTGTTGATGCACTGCGATCGCATAGGGTATTTTGAGGGCTGGAAATGTTGTGCTATGCGATCGCGGAGTACCTTATGCGATCGCATAGGGTTAAATCAGAGGCTAATATTTTTGTGTTATGCGATCTCAATGGCTTGTATGCGATTGCATAGAAGGAAATTAAAGCTAGAGCTTGAGTTTTGATATTTCAAATTGGGATTTGATAGGCCATTTGAGCTCGAATTTGGGAGTTCTTGGTATGTATGGACTCGAGGCGAGATGAGGAATCCATTGATGTGAATTTTGTAATTTTTCGAGAAGTGGCCCGGGGCTCGAGTTTTGCTAGTTTCGAGATTTTTGCTATTTCTCGATTATTTTCGATTGGGTATTGTTCCCTTAGCATATTGTGATGTATTCGCTCTAATTTTGGTTAGATACGACGAGCGTGGAGGCCGATTTGAGGGGCAGAGGAATCCCGAGCTAGAGATTTCGCTGGTTCGAGGTGAGTAATACTTGTAAATGATATCCGGAGTGTTTGAAACCACGGATTTGCACATCATCGTATTGTATTGAGGTGACTTGCACGCCGGATATGAGCGTGGGGTAGAGCACCGTTGGGGATTGTGACTTGGTCCGTCCCGTTTGTTGATTTTTATTGCGTATTTGAGTGAAACTACTTGTTATCGTCATAATTTGGGCTGATTGCCATGTTTGGGCTTCGTGCAAACTATGTGAATCCTTCGGGGATTGATATTGTTGTTTTAGCATATCTTGCATATCATTTGGTTTCAGTCCAAGGTTTTAAATACTGTTTTTGCAAACTCAGCCATATTCCTAAGTTTTGAAAACTCAAATGATATTTTAAATGATAATTCGGGCTGAGAACTACTGTTTTATAAATGCCCAAGGGGCTTATGATGATTTCTGGACTGAGCATGGATCGGGTTGCATGCCGCAGTAGTGATTTTGAAACAGTGGTAACAATGACACTATGATGTGACTTGAAACAGTGGTAACAATGAAACTGTATGATGTGACTTGAAACAATGGTAACAATGACACTGTATGATGTAAATTGGTCAGGTAACAATGACTGACCGGTCAGATAACAATGACTGACCAGGAATTAGTTGATGCCACGAGATGGCTTGATATTGTGTTTGGGCTGTAGGAGCCCCTCCAGATTCTGTACACACCCACAGTGAGCGCCGTCGACGTTAAATACATGGTTGGCTCGGACTGCACGCCGTAGTGGGTACCTGAGTGTACCGGTCATATGCATTGCATTGCACTCATGCATTAGTTCCTGTTTGTATTATGTGTCATGACATTCAGCACCCTCATTCCATTGGCATCCATGCTACTTCTTGCACTGTTTACCAGATACCCTGGTGTTATTTGTTAATGGAGTGTTGTGCCCGAGGGGCTGACTTATATGCTGACTTGCACTATCTATTTCGCATTCAGTTGCTTAACTGTTGAAAAAGATATTTTTCAAAAGAGGTTTTTAACTGAGCCCAGATATTTTCTAAAGAATTTCACAGTTTTACTGTTTTCTCAAAGGGTTGCACTGTTCTATATAGCATGATGGAGTGCCTTACGTGATTTCTTGCTGCTCAGTTATTATTTACTTTTATTATTCATTGAGTTGGAGTACTCACTTTACTCCCTGCACCTCGTGTGCAGTTGCAGGTATTTGTTACCCGGTAGCAGGTTAGAGCTGATTGAGTTATCATAGCTGAGCAAGGTGACCGCCGGCGTTCACGGCACCGGACTTCGTCCTTTGGTTCCAGATTTTATTTTGTATATTATTATTGTCCCAATAGTTGTGTTCAGTCTTCTTTAGATGCTCGTGACTTGTGACACCCCGATCGGGTTGTGTTGGGTATAAATACAGGTTATTATTGTCGTTAAGTTGTATTTATCTATTCATTTATGTTTAATAATAATTTGGGTTAGTTGGCTGGATTTGTCTTCACGAGAGGCGCCATCATGACCGAGTTTTGAAATTGGAACGTGACAGAAAATCAATTGTGGGCATGTAAAGAAGTTAATGGTGATCAATAGAAAAATTAATTACCAAAAAAAATAATCAAATAACAGATAGAACTTAAAAGAATCATCTTGAACTATATTAATTTATGTTAGAAAGACTGATAATTTTAACTTAATTAGAGTGATTATTTTCATTCGTATAGGTTGAATATTAAAATTACCTTAAAATATAATTTAAGAATTTTTAAACCCAAAGTTTAGGAAAATTACATTGGGTTCAAAGATTTTGTGCAACTTCCAGCACCAAGCTCACGTGGAAAGGCAATCTCTAAAATGTCACATATTTTTTACTATTTTTTGTACATATCACGTGATACTT
This sequence comes from Nicotiana glauca, assembly GCA_026770625.1. Classification (NCBI taxonomy): domain Eukaryota; kingdom Viridiplantae; phylum Streptophyta; class Magnoliopsida; order Solanales; family Solanaceae; genus Nicotiana; species Nicotiana glauca. The sequence continues at coordinate 27,375 of MU684022.1, forward strand.
GACTTAAAATACTCGTGCAATGCACGAACATACAGACTAGTATCTATATTATATTAAAAGTATGAAGACCCTTAGCGAAATGTCGTTCGCCTTTTTTACCCATTAAAAATAGATTTCACAGTGAATAAATTAGTAATTTAATTATTAGTATAAAATCAATTATATTATTAATTATTAATTCTTTCCTTATCCAGATGTGACGACCCAAAGGGTCATCACCGTATTTTTCCTTTTTTCGCGCTTCTGAGGCCTTGAAAACCTTATTTTTAGTTGTCTCGATTTACGTGCGCAGTCCTCGCGCGCAGCCAAAAAGCTTTTATGTTGAAATATGTGAAATCTGTAAAAAATTTAAAGAATTTTAATATTAATATGGTTAAAGTTGACTTCGTTCAACATTTTTGGTAAACGGACCCGGATCTGTGATTTGACGGTCCCGGAGGGTTCGTAGAAATATATGGGACTCGGGCATGTGTCCGAAGTTGAAATCCGAGGTCTAGAACCCGAGTAAAAGAATTTTTCTTTTTAAATTATTTTTTTGAAATTATTAAGGAAAATGGAAATGAAAATTGATTAAAAGACTATGGTATCGGGCTCGTATTTTGGTTCTGACGCCCGGAACAAGTCTTATATATTGTTTAAGCGCTTTCTGTGAAGTTTGGTTGAAATCGGACGTCGTTTGACGTGTTTCGAACTATGAGTTCCAAGTTTGAAAGTTTAAGAAGTTTGAAATGAAAATCATGTGTTTTGAGGCTCGATTCTATGTAAATGATGTTATTTTGGCGATTTGATCGCACGAGTAAGTCCGTAGGATGTTTTTGATGTTGTGTGCATATTTGGTTTGGAGCCCCGAGGGATCGGATGAGTTTTGGATAGGTGTCGGATTGCATTTCTCATTTTTGGAAAAATCTGGTATTCTGCTTCTGTGATCTTCGCAATTGTGAAGTGGAGATTCGCAATTGCGAGCTCGTAAATACGAGCCATTTATCGCAATTGCGAATTCTGAGACTTGTGGCCTTTGATTGCAAATGCGATCGTCCTCTTCGCAAATGCGAATTCCGAAAATCTGCACTGGGTCGCAAATGCGATCATTTTGATCGCTAATGCGGAGGGCCATTGATCGCAATTGCGA